>JARK01000096.1:109684-132888 GCA_000688135.1 Ancylostoma ceylanicum | reverse complement strand
GGGTCCGCTGCTGTGATAAGGGTACGCCGGCGCCCATAGTGGGAGGAAACGGGTCCGCTGCTGTGATAAGGGTGCGCCGGCGCCCAAAGTAGGGGGAGACGGGTCCAGTGATATGATAAGGGTCATAGTGGGGGAGACGGGTCCACCGATAAGGGTACGCCGGCGCCGAAAGTGGGGGAGACGGGTCCAGTGATATGATAAGGGTCATAGTGGGGGGGACGGGTCCGCTGCTGTGATAAGGGTACGCCGGCGCCCATATAGGGGGGAAACGGGTCCGCTGCTGTGATAAGGGTACGCCGGCGCCGAAAGTGGGGGAGACGGGTCCGCTGCTGTGATAAGGGTGCGTTGGCGCCGAAAGTGGGGGGAGACGGGTTCGCTTTGCTCGATCTGTCCGCTGGCGCCTAGAAACAGTGAAAATACCGAATGCCAGTTCTCGCCAGTAAGTATTATACGACCCGCGTCATTCTGCCTCCATCACGTCCCCTTCGGTTTTTTTTTTACTTTCATTTATGTCTAAACACACCGCATCCCTGCTCTTTTATATTTTCAAGCTGATTGCTATCAATGGATCACTCCCAACAAACAAAGAATGCTAAGCCATTTCCCATGTTCATTTCAGGTTGAATCGGTTTGGTATAGCTACAATAAGCTATTTCACTCGAGAAAATGATAAAATTGTCCTATGAGATGAAAGAAGTTCTCTTTGATCAGTCAATTTTCATGGGGGGGAGCATTTAGGGGGAACGGAACAAAAACTGGCATGACCATAATCCTATCAGGATGGAGACGAGGTAAAGTCGAGTTAAAGTGTGAGCGAAGCGAGCATACAGAAAGGTCTGGTAGTCCGGCGTCAGCCGGACGGCCAGACTGGTAATAATATAAGTGTACTGTAACATGCGGTGTCTTACAAGATCTTCCGAAACTTTCCATAGAAAGGTTCACGTGCTGATCACAAGCATCAACATCATAACATATCAAAGCATGCATTTGAAATCATCTCATTCCGAAAGTTCTGGCTTAGGGATTTTGGGGCAGAAGGAGTGGTCTTTTTTGTTAGCTACTGATGAAAACCGGTCATTAGATGCGTTACCATCGTTTGTAGAAACAAAATTTAATTCAAAGTGCTATATTCAAAATGCCCGAAAATGGAAGCAAATTTGGTTGCGGGAATATAGCTCCTTACTCTTTGTTTTTTCAGGTATTTGTCTCCATGCTCGAGATCTACGACGAGAAGGTTCACGACTTACTTTCTCCGTCGCGAGAACCACTTCAAGTGCGAGAACAGGGTGGAGCTGTATTTGTATGTTTCTTGCCTTCATCTTCGAGTTTTTGTGCCTCTATCGGGATTTTCAGCCCAAGATCGCTTTGAATTCCGATTTTCAGGTGCAAGGTTTATCAAAGTGTCGAGTGCAGAACTTGGCGCAAACAATGTCCCAACTCGAGAAGGGTGGTCTACTTCGAAGCAAGGGAGAAACTGCGATGAACGCTCAAAGCAGTAGATCCCACGCTATATTTACAATTTCACTAGAGAAGGTTGAAAATGGCGATGAGTGAGTAGAAGGAACAGTTTGTTAGGAACGAAGCTTACTTTCGATTAACAGGGAGAATGGGTTCACAGCAAAGCTGCATCTTGTGGACTTAGCCGGGTCGGAGAGGTTGAAGAAGACGCAAGCAGAGGGAGCTCGCAAGATGGAAGGAATTCGGATAAATGAAGGTTTGTATGGCGGGAATGGCGGGACCTGAAAGTTATTCTAGTGCTATCAAGTTCTCTGATATTGCTGCTGACGGTGACCAATTTGTTAAACAAAATGAATAATTTGACTTCGTTTTTATTCGTCTAAGTATTTATTTTATTTTATTATCTTTTATTTTATTACTGCGTTTCTCTTTATCTAATTCCATCTACATACTAGGTCTCGGCTCCTTTGCTTTTGTTCTTTTTTTTTTCTGTACGAGAACCTCTTTCGGTAGCATACGCTTCATCCCATGAAGATAATAAAACACTACTAGGTTTTCCTAGAACGCTCATACAGTGGAGAATTGTGTCAATTGCAGTTTTTACTAGCTGATGAGTTTCAGGACTCCTCGCGCTTGGAAATGTGATATCTGCCTTGTCTGAGCAAGGAGGAAACCGACATATTCCTTATCGAGACTCGAAAATCACTCGTCTTTTACAAGGTAAATTCAAATATACCGTCTAGCTGTTTCGTTATGTTGATTTGATAACTCAGTATTTTTGAATTTTCCCACGAATTATGCTTTCTTTTCCAAAGATTCGCTCGGAGGAAACTCGTACACGTTAATGATTGCTTGTGTTTCACCGGCAGACTCCAACGCAGAGGAAACGCTCAGTACACTAAGGTTCGTCTAGATTTTCAAACACCTTATTTTTTTCGACTCTTATTATAGGTCTTGTGAGAGCGCGAATAGTTCAAAACCCACTGAGTAAAACTGCACGTAAGCCCTCATGTTCCACTGCAGCACAGTCTTACAATGTCTACCTTCATATGAGTTTTGCGTTATCCTGATATGAAACGCATCAATTAATAGAGAAATGATGATGTTGGTGCCGTTTTAAACATGTTGCGTATGACAGCACGTTTAATAGCGAATGGATGTGCAGATTTGGCATTGGTGAGGATGTTCTTGGAGCTCTCCTTGCGATACCATTTCATTTGGAAAATGCCGTTGGACAAATTCACTTTTGTGTTGAGATAGGGTAGCCAACCGTTCTTCGGGGTTTCTCTCGTAAATCATCTAATCACAAAGAATGGCTTCCCAAATAGCCAGCAGCAATGGTTACACGGTATCACAGCATTCACGTAAACATCATCCCGTGAACCGTATCCACAATCATGAAGGAAGTAGGATACCTTTGTGCCTTCCCTTCATTTCGGATGAAGTTAGCGCGGCCATTCAAAAATGCATTTTCCGAGCACAACTGCAGGATGATGTTGTCTTGGTGAGCATTCCCAATGCAAACATCAAGAAGCAGTTAGTTCGGAATCGGCTCTACGACAGACAATGTATATCAGAGCAATGCATAGTATGCCCGCACGGAAAGGAAGGTGATTGTGCAAAGGTGGGGGTGATATACCAACTTGAATGTTTGGATTGTAATGCGCTGTATATAGGGGAAACCGGCAGAGCGCTCAATGTACGCATTAAGGAGCATTTAGCGAGTAAAAGGCGAGGAAGTCTAACATCACCGCTTGGCAGACACAGTATCAACGCGCACTGCGGGAATGACTTCAATGTCAAATGTACGATCTTGACAGCTAGAAAAGCGTTGGAGGCGTTCTGGATTACTGTAAAGGGTCCAGAAATGAACAACAAAAATGAGTGTCTGTCAATAACAAGTGACTTTTTGCCGTTCGTATCGTTATGCGAGCTATAGACTGTAGATAACATCAGTAGCGGATAATGTGGCATTGCTCACTTGTCCGCAACGACAGTCACAGCTGGTGCGGACTCTTCCGCAGTAACGGTGGATTCAGAGTGGGTTCATCTTTTGTCCTGGATGCTTTTCGAGGTAGCAAGCTTGGGACAAGGTTGAGAACTGGCAGAGCTGGAAGAAACGTTTGGCGGTTTAGGACACAGATAACAGTCGTGAACCACTTTCAGGCCCCCGAAGACGACGATTGAGTCGAAACGTCGGGCAATAAAATAAATCATTCCACCTAACAAACCTGGTCGGCACAATAATAGCATCAAGATCATTACAAAATGCCCAGGTTTCAAGAAGAAAGAACATGGCAATTATTTCGACATAATAATCGAGTATTTGAAGAGTACTGTTGTTAGCCTTGCATGGAATGCCACGGTGTCATTCTCACTTCACCTACAGTCGTTCCAAAAAATACTTGCCTCTGGCATTCACCGCCCGTCTGCTGAGTCGCGTCGGGCCTCCTGTGCATTATCAGACGTGCTGCGGTGTGGCTCAGTCGACGCACAGTGTGGCGTGAGGCAAGAATTTTTCGGAAACACTACTTTGCATTTATTTCACACATCCAGTCAATGAAAAAATATCAAAGAACGTTGACGAGAGTGTTCGTCATAGCTTTCGTTGTCTTGTGTGCAGTTACACATTTTTGCGGGAGAGTATGCTTACATCTTGAATTCAACGTCTTCCTCTTCTCCGCTCTATTTTGATTTCGATTTTGCTTTTATTCTCGCAGTCTGCTAGGACATTGTCATTTACTTCTAGTCACACATTACGTTTTTCCAGATATGCGGATCGAGCCAAGAAAATTAAGAATAAGCCTGTTGTTAATATCGATCCTGGTCAACAGAAGATCCGAGAACTCAAAGAAAAGGTAGGTATGGTTTCTTTTAACTCAATTTGTTCTGAAAGGAAAAGTTCTAGCGCATGAATGGCGGAAGTCATGCGATTGAGCATTGTAAGGTTCTAGCAGGAATTTGGCGCGTCATACAGCTTCTGGTCATAGGCGAAATAAGTGAATGTAAATGTGAATGGCGATTTCCCGGCACTTCCATATCCGGAGCTCCATAAATTACAAGAAGTTTCCTTTTCTGAAACACGACATGGTGGGGTTATCTGGGTTGCTGGGCGTGGATTTAATATCAGTTGGCAGTTTCCCGAATGCGGATTCTCGACATCTCAAATTCATCTTTTCCCCCTACAGGTTGCGGCATTGGAACGAGAACTGGCAGAGACAAGAATGGGAATCGCTCCTTGTTCCGCAGATAGCAATCTTAGGTGAGACTAGTGAGATGTTCGAGGAGTAAGAGATTCCATCTATTTCCACTGCCGACGTAGGTGTAATTCATATTTGTCTCAGCACCCTCGAAATTGCTCAAATGAAGTCTGCTTTGGCTGAAAAGGAACGGCTTCTGAATGAAGCCCATGGGAAGACTGCTGAGGCTATTTGTCATCAGGTACAATTCTAGTTTTTGCATCTTTGAACATTGGTTTTACGATGTTTGCTTTAGGTTACCCTTCTAAACCAGCTGCAGCACGTCGAGAGCCAACGTGAAAAACTCAAGAACGCTATCGCTCAAACTGTGGAAATTATCAAGTTTGCAGTTTGATGTTTATTTAATAATTGCGGTTTTAGTTTAAATCCTTGTACCGTTGTTAGGGCTAGCGGCGAGTCAGAAAATGTTGAAATTGTGCAGCGAATTTCTGAAGTTATAACGGAAGACATGGCTGATGAAGAGGTTCGCCTGTTTTTGCCTTGCATGGTTTTAAGCTCTTATGGAACCTACATTTTGTGGTCAGGACGGAGATCCATCCATGGCTAAGGTGCTGCATGGTGACACAGACGACGAAGTGTTGGACGAGACAGTCTGTCTTAAGTAAGTCCTATGTCCTTCACTTTCGGTGTTTTTTATTAAGATTTGCCATGAGCCGAAGAAGTTAAAATGACAACCACAGAGAAACAGCTATCTCAGTGATGTTTGACTGCTGCTGTTTCCAGATTTGTGGACCAGCAGGCTTTCTTAAATAAGGAACTCGAGGATGTGATGCGACAAATCAAGGATAAAGAAGATATACTCACGAAAGCTGTTGAAAACCAAAAGAACGTCGACGAATTGATGAAGAAGCACAAGGTTTTTAGTCGCTTACTTTATGCTGCACCAAATTCTAATTTCGGAATCTTCTTAAGCAAGAGATGGCCGAGCTCCAGCAACGAATAGATGCTGTTTTAAGTGAAAAGGCGAAGTTGGAGGCGGAACTGAAAAAGATATCCGTTAACAATAGGTATCATTATTTGGTTCAGTATGTTTATTTAATATCGCATTTTCTACTACTTTGCTACTTGTTAAGATTGGCCGAAGAGCGTAGGAGAAAATTACAAGACATGGAGAAACAATTGGCTCAGTTCCGTAAGCAAATGAACGAAATGAAGAAGTTGGAGAGGCAACGGCAGCAGAGTGAAGAAACGCAGAAGCGCATGCAAGCCGAGATTGTTGAGTTGAAGAAGGTAAAGCCCTATTCCTTATGAGTTGCGTTACCTATTTTTGAAGCCCTTATTTATTGAACCAAACGATTTCAAGTTGTATTCATTAGAAATCTAGTATTATGTTCTATGGGAAACAAGGTTTGGTGTTCATTTCTGGTCTACAATTTTTTTTAAGAACATCGCTTTTCGGGGATCCTTTTATACATGACGAGGAGACCAAACTTCGGTGAAATTGGTGGAACTGTTACTCCTCAAAGGTTACAGCTCGATTCCTAAGCGTACAGTGTTACTATACATGCCCACGCAGAATTTGAATGTGACTAGAAATCGTTGGCACTGATGAGTGTTAAGTCAGCAGCTACGTTTAATAAATAGAAAACGAACAGTGTTCTTCAAAAAAGGGGGCGCACTTCAGTAGTAGTAGTGGTAGCAGTATTCTCACTCTTTTGTACGTGTTGTCGTAACTAGTTATCAATGAGAAACTGGTCGTAATACTTGGTTCTATTGAAAAAAGTGGATAGTAGTTGTTCATTGCACTTTTGGCTCACAGAGAGGGCTATGTGTTATCTTAGCCTGCAGTGATTGATTGAATTGTTACATTACAGGCGAAAGTTAGGATGGTGAAGCAGCAGAAGGAGGAAGCTGAGAAGTACCGTCACTGGAAGATCAAACATGACCGCGAGCTCCACCAGCTCAAGCAGAAGGTAATGCCTCACAGTCTCTTCAGTCCCGCGATGAGTAATCCGAACAAATTCCTTGTTTTTTTTTTTTTATAGGAACGCAAGAGAGACATCGAGGCAGCCCGGGAGAAACGAGTTCATGATCAGCAGATGCTAGTGTATAAACAAAAACTTGAGGATGCTAGTAAAGTGAATAAGCGGTTGCAAGCTCAAATGGAACGAGCAGCGGTGTTCTCCCGGGAAAAGCCGGAGAGCGAAAAATCGCTCAGCAACGCTAAGGTTAGCTCCTGTTGGTTTAGTTTGATTTGCAACGATTCCTACTGTTTCTGGTTCTTGCAGCAGTTCATCGAAGCAGAACTCGCACTTGTGGGCAGTTCATACGAGGCAGAACTGATGTGCCAGTCGCTAAAGGACCAAAGACGACAGCTTGGTAGGAAGAAGGCCCGTCTCCAACGACAACGAGAGAGTATTCAGTCTCCAGATGAGCCACTGCCCAAGGTAGTCCCACTAATACCAGTGCTACGGTTCCGTCGTATTCGAGTGTTTTTAAGCGCCGATCTACTGAGCAAGGGCCTGCACTGTCTCCCGAAGATGAAGAAACACTGAATAAAATTGATGAGGAACTGAAAAACATCGACCAACAACAAATTCTTTGGTTAGCTTCCTCGGCGCATCTTTGAGATCCCATTCGATTTGATTAAAAGGATCTGATATACAGCAGCGACGAACTTAACAAGCTGCAGCGAGGATGCGGTTCTATCGACGTCGACAGCAGGAGCGAAACTCGTTGGAAGGACCTCTACACTGTCGCCGCTGCTCGAATTTACCTCAAGGTCTTATTTGAACAGGTACGAATGAAGATGAATGGTGGCTTGTTCATAGTGGCTCTTTTTTCCTTCTCATTTACGGTTGCTTTACCTTTCACATCCGACTTCGGAGTCCATGCTGTTTGCTCTCCACTAGCTTCGGTCATATTTTCAGGCTGCTAACGAACGCAGAACCATAATCGATCAGGAGAAGGAGATGAAAGGCTTGCAGCGAAAGAACAAAGAATTGGAAAGTTACATCCGTGATCTCAAGGTAACGTGCTTTCCTTCGTAATGGTGGATACAACGAATTTGAAATGTGCCTGAGTGATACAGGATGCGCCATAAGTTCTTGCACACCATACTTGGTAACACCACAGCGGTTGAATTCAACATAATGGCATGACCTCTATATCGAAAATGAGTCAACTCAATAGCAACTCAAATCACCTATCAGAACAGGAATATGTCGCCACTTGCTTCCGTAGTAACTCAAACTTGAGAGAAAAGTGAGCTGCTCGCGGCACGGTTTGGCTCGCGGTGACACTGTCTCTTCGAACGGAGGACACTATTCAGAGCAAATCAAATCGTCCCTCACCAAAACAATGGAGTCGACTGAGGAGACATCGAGGAATTCATCGGATGTACTTGGATCCCATCTTCCCTTCCTTTCAGAAATTTCAGAAATTTTTTGAGGAAAGGGCGTGTATGAGCAATTTTTTCAGTTTTTTGTGAATCGTAACATCAAAATTGCTCTGGATTTCGCTCGCAGAGTATTAGTGGAGAGAAGAAACCTTGCTGCTTCCATCTCAAGTTGGACAGCGTAAAAATGACGCTTCTGTAGAGCTTAGAATCTGCTCTGCGCCACTTGCGCCTCCTGGAATGCTGCATGACCGAAATCCCGTGCTCAGAACAAACTCCTCTATAACGCCGATAGTGGGTAGCTAGTGGGTAGCCGAACTCAACTATGTTTTAGAGCGAATCAATCAATTTCTATTTCATACATGAGTTTGGACTCGTAGCATAAAGCTGAGGTAAAGCTTCGAGAGGTTTTATACCAGATGCACCAGCGCGGCGCGAGGTGCTTGCTTCTCTCTGAACTTTGAGTTGTTACAAAAGCAAATGGAGATGTATCCCTGATCTGATAGGAGTTTTGAGTCGCTATAGAGTTGGCTCAGTACCGCCATAGAGGTCACGCCATTACGTCAAATCCAGCGGCTGTGGCACACTAAATATTGTGTGCAAGAACTTATGGCGCACCCTGTAGAATTAGAAAGGGGTATGTTCGCCATGGAATTTAACACTTCTACTCGTTTGTAGGCGGTGAATTTTATAACTTTGTTCCGTATTGGTGAGAAATAGTGCTTTCATTTCATGTCGTAGGACAGCATGACCCAAAAAAGTAGCTATTACTTGGCGTTTCTTCTGTGAACTTTGGGGAGACCTCACACATATTGTTTAGAAAAGACATGAAGATCAAGTTAGGGAGATGCATGAAAAGAATCGAAAACTGGCGATGGAGTACGACAAGGAAAAATCAGAAGCAGAGATGCATGTAAGTTCTGGTGGAGCGGTGCCATACTGCAATCCACACACTTGTATACGTCCTGTGTTATCTCTGAGCCCGAGTTTTTTTTTGCAGTTCCTCAATTTAATGGCTCGTATGAATACATGCAGTATGGTCGACGAAGACGTGTTGAGGGAATTCAAACGCCTCTGTGAAAACTTTGAACATGCGAGTCGAATTCGAAACCAAGTCAAGACCACGAAGGTTTGCATGTGCTTTTGCCTTCGCTCTTGTAGGTTGTTGACAGTGTTTCTTTGACATATTGCCTTTTCAGTCTCGGCGTTCCTCAGGATCGAGGCCATTGGCTCGATCCCGTTCCTCGTCCTGTATTGATCCAGCAGTACTGACTACTGAAGAAGAGCGTCGAACGCGTTCATCTCGAGCACGTATCCATCGATTTGGCGATGTAGGTTCAGGTCTTCTCTCTGGAAATCCTTCCCTTTCCTTTCTTTTCACTTTTCATCATGTTGTCCTTAGACAACATTACCTGCCTGTCTTTATTGAGTTAAGTTACTTTCAAAGTTATGCGCTTATACAGTCGATTCATTTGTGAGTGCAAATGGGATGACAGCGGCTTCATTGGCGTCAGGTTCCTTTTGTAGTTGTTCTGAGAACTGAGGAAGAACATTGTAAGAGGAGCAAGCAAAAAGAACTCACTGAAGACGGCAGATTGATTAGGGATCAGTTGTTGGACCAAGCGCGCTGCGTGACCCAGTGCCGGTACCGTCATCACTACAGCATACGCACTCTCAAAGCGAATCAACTATATGTGGTGTACCAAGTATTTTTAAAGTGAAAATTAGGTGTTCTCCTTTTCAAGGTGAAAAATCCTATCAAAGAAGTGGAACCCGATTCGGAAGAAGAGGAGAGCATAATGGATTCTTCCTACCATCCACATGAGCGAGCCTCACACCATCACCATGAGAAGAAAAAGAAAAGACTAACTCTAGTGTACGCTCAAAGTTCGATAGATCAAGAAGTTTATGATTGACATTATCGAGCACTTTTCAGCACGGATCTGTCGCCCATCCCTGATCTCACCCAACTGCACCATGACAGCAGTGGTGAAAACTCCATGTCACCGCGTAGTCGACGACAGTCGATGCTGTTGCACCGAGCACCCTTGCTCCTTGACGATGAGCACAGGAAGGAGGTATGCTTTCTCTTGCAATTGTAGTACTTAAATATTGTATACCTACTACAGAATATATGCAACGAAACATTCGTAATGGATTCGGGTTCATCGAATTCGCATGGCTGTGGAGATACTAGGGACAGCGAGGTGCATTTGTCGTTTTGGGTTCTTCCCACACGAGTTTTGAATTCAGAAGTTTCAGACTGACGAGTTGAACCCGTTACGAAATGCTACATTAGTGTCTGGATTGATACCTGATGTGGATCCTGATCTTGGCCCACTGTAAAGAGATAGTCATATACATATTATGGTCGCGCTTTGTCATTTCCAAGTGATCATGCTTTGCGTCTGTAGATCTCTTCGGTTTATACTTAAACATTTTCTGGATACAATCACTTTTAAGTACGGTTCCTTGCTACTAACTGGAATGATGTGCAGTTTTATCGTGTGAATATGGTATTAAAGAATTTTCTTACAATGTATTAAATGAGTATGAGAGTCCGTTTGCCGTATACCTTCACGGATGTGTATCAACGATGTTAACATCTTCTATGGATAAAGTTTCTATAGCTTACCAGAGGTGTCTCACATGTGATGAGTGGTTCAGGGCATCCTTTTCCAAAATGGACTCCTCCTGAGATCATTTCCGCTTACTCAGAAAAGGTGGGTGTGGTAGGGGCCATACTGCTCGTGCCTAGATGAGTTGGATTTGTCGTTCGCAGTATAGAGAACTCTAAACGGCTAGGTGCTCACGGACCAATGTCGTTTCATGAAGTGGAATTCTGACTGTTTACCGCTGTCCCCCAAGATAATGCCTTTAAAATTTTCTCTAATGCTCTCTGTTTAAGCTGTTGCGTTATGGCATTTGCCCGTGGGGCCCTGGCTTTCTGAATTCTCTGTATATGATTTTCATGGATTCGTTTTAGAATATAAACAATTTGTTCGACTGGCAAGCTGATGTCTTGACATGGTCGGAGGTGAACGATGACAACATCGTGTACACTGCTCCAACTAGTGCTGGCAAGAGTGTTGTAGCAGAACTAATTGGTACATATATTCATCTTTTTCTTTCCCATTGTTCGGTGAATCAGATTAGTTTTATAGCTCTACGGGTAGCACTGTCAGGCAAACGAGTGCTTTTTCTTCTTCCGTACATTTCTGTGGCAAAGGAAAAGCTTCGATTCTTGCAGGTACTGTCAGTTAAATTGTGGATGATATCCGAAGAGAAATTAGAGGGCGAAAGAACATGCCAAAGTAAATGCTTGTGTGTGTTTGTGTTTACGTTTGTATGTGTTTGTACAGTGGGCATCAATGGGAGTGGCTTTCCCGCGGCCTCGAAAAGTGCGCGGCGCAATCGCGCCGCTCGAGCAGGAATCTTCTCCGGGACAACAAACTGTGGGATTTTCTTCTTAGTTAATATCAAACATGATGAACAACTATTAAGAAACCCAGATTCGCCGCTGCGGCGGGGTCGAGCCGCGTGTTTTCCAAGGCCGTGGAAAGCCCACCGCCATTGACATCCAGTGTAGGTGTGTGTACGTGACCCACGGTCAGTTCGGCGTCCTCGGTGAGCTCTATCTTTTGTTACCTGGTATACCTGTTCCGAGAACAGAGAAAGAACAGCTATAAAAAAGAAACAAGCAAAGAAAAACTCACCGAGGATGCCAGACTGATCGTGGGTCACCTGTTTGACCGAACGCGCTGCGTGCTCCAACGCCAGCAGCGCCACTGCCACGGCAAACGCACTCTCAGAACGAATCGACTGCAATTCAATGAGCAATAGTGATTTTGGTATTTCTATTCACCGGACGTTAACCGTATCCGCTGCTACTTTGCAGCGCGCATGGCGTCGTGTCGATATACAGATGGCAGCATTCGTCGGTGCCCAATCCGCTCCGTCGAGAGAGTGGACGGCTGCGGTGTGTACAACAGAGAAAGCTAATAGTCTGCTCAATCATGCTATACTTGATGGAATAATGAACGAAATCGGTAAAATTATATATCTCACTTACATTACTAGGCCTATGCTCATAATTCGGAAGTATCTTTAAGGGCTGATAGTGATTGACGAACTTCACATGGTTTTCGATTCTTCTCGCGGCGTCGTGCTGGAGTCGCTCTGTGCCAAGATAAATCTATGGAATTCGCGGTTAGCTCGATTTTCCGACAGGGACTAGTTCTCGCTATTGCAGCATTGCTTTAGAATTGTTTAGTAATTCGACTGAGAGGATTCGGGTGATTGGGATGAGCGCAACGTTGGAAAACTTAGAACAAGTCGGTGACTGGCTAAGTGCAAAGGTGTGTCAATTTGCAATCTTTTTGTTTTTTTTTTTCATACAGATTCTCAATATTGTTCTTCAAAGTGCCTTTGTGCTTACCTTGAAATTGAGAGCTGAAACATTACCGTGCTTGGACTAGTGCTAATATATACAAGCAATAATCTACTGATAGTCGTCTCTTCTATCTGAAAATGAGCTATGAAATAATGTGGTGAAACGGGTTGAAAGTTGAACATTCAAGTTTGTATATGGTTTTAAAAGGTTGTGTTATGTTTGGCTTTCCCTAAGTCTGATCTGCAGTGGTTCATCTATATGTGCTTTGCTATGATGCCTTTCAAATCTATCCCTGTTTACTTCGCTTTGTTTTTCAGGTCTTTGAAACTCACTTTCGCCCTGTACAGCTACATGAACGCATTTGCTGCGACGGTCATATTAGTGAGCTCGGCAGTGGTAACATTATCAGAGATGTACCGAAGCGATTTCGAGTGCCAGAGGACCCCGAATGTGTTCTTGGGTAAGTCCCGCGTATCAGCTCGTCAGAAATTCACGTACACACGTATCAGCGACAATCAGAGGGGACCGCGTGAATTTTGCGCAAAATAGTTAAAATACGAAATGGATGAGAATTTTCCGTTAGCCTAATTCCATTTCTTCCTGTTTTTCTTTTGAATGTCTATAGACCGTTTCATTAAGTATGAAGGATCTTTCATCTCGCCGATACTGGACCGTGTTTCGGTGGAGACTAGTTCTCCTCCTTTGCACCCTCTGGGATTGTTGCTGGTATTGTCTGTTTGAAAAGCGTCAACGATGGTTGAGTATTTGTGTAGAATGCCTATCTCTACCACTTTTATCCTTGATGACCACATACTTTCTAACGTTTTTACTTCTCCAGTTTCTCTTCAGGCAATATACCAGGCGAAATGGATCATATTTGCAAGTCTTCCATTCTTCATCATTTGTTTCAGGTTGGCAGCCGAAGGCATTTTTCTCAAGAAGCTTGTGCTTGTATTCAGCTCATCCAAGGCTGATGTCGAGAAGGTGCTTTTTTATTGAGCCAAGGCTCTTCCCCCCTTCACTTTGGGCGGGGGTCCTGCAGACCCCCTTCACAAACAAAAAGGTGACCGGGGCGAAGCCCCGGTAAGAAAGGCATTCAATAAAACATTTTCGGATAACCAAGAAGAAGAAAGCGATTGAGAGAAGAAGGACGCATGTGAAGGAGGAAGGAAGAAACACAAACCGATGTCAGAAACTAAAATTTAAACATTCGAACAAATACATGTAGATTACACATATGTATGTATCCTCTGTATATTTCGGGGTGTCGTGCGGGCGCACCGCCCGCCATGACGCGAGCTGGCGATCGATACCCACCTGTTGCCTGCTGGAACACTGCCAGCAGTACTCCACACGTCATGCCACGTGGTGCACTCGTAAGCCACCCCGAAATATACACACTATATGTATAGTCCTTCTCAAAAAGATAGACGGATTGCGCGTCTGCACCATCGCGGCGGGGCCCGGACGAGGGATGCGGAGAGAGCATGCCCCTAGTGAGAGGGTCGAGTAAGGTCCCACCGCGATGGTGCAGTCGCAACACTAAGAAACCGCACGCGCAATCCGTCTATCTTTTTGAGAAGGACTGTAGATGTGAAATCCGTGAATGCTTTGGTTGTGCGAGTGCGTGACTGATTTCGCAATTGGAGCGTCGAATTGCACTGATTTGTAGTGCTTGAAAAAATGAAGAATCGCATAGCTAGGAGTGAAAATTTCCATAGAGTGAAGGGTATCTACAGATAGCTCAAACCTAGGGGATCAAGCCGCCACCTAGTTAATGTGAATATATCCATCACTGGAGGAACCGTTTGCATTTTTCAAAAGCAACACATTTCGCAGCGGTTTTAGTTCTATGACGAATAAATATGTTAATCATGAGCGAATCAAAAATGGGACAGTCCAAGCAAGAAGAGGAAGAAATTCTCCATAAGCTCCAGTAGAAAATTAATCTTGATGTGGGGATCTTATGGGATCCAAATGGGAATCTTTGAGACAGTGCAAAATGGCGCGATTAAGTGGGTTTTTAGCGAATTTCTCTTCATACACAGAACGAAATGAGACATATTGCATACAACTGTGAAGAAGAGAAAATTCTCTATCGTTTCATATATAACATGATAGGTAAAATTTCGTTCTGCTCTGTGCGGGAGGGGGGAGAGCCAAAACCAGTACTTTGGCTCTGGCCACTGGTCAGAGAAAGAAAAGGCAGTGCGATGAGGGAGGAGGCGCAGAGCGGCGACTGAGCCGTTGTTAAGGGCCGGCTCCGGCACCCTTCATTTTTCAAGGGAGCAACTCAGCACGTCTTTCCAGAAGAAATAACAAGTGGTGTAGGTGTGATGCCATGACTGATCGCTCGTATGTACTCTTCACTGATATAGTAAAGTTTGTAGTAAAATAGTTATAAGGGAAAAATACGTTTTTTGCCAGTTTTCAAAATTTCCAAAAGGGAGAAGGATGCTATGGGTGAATTATAGGGTATTTGGCACCAGGAGGTAGGAGATGGTATGCTGATATTGCTCAGACTCTCCCATTTTTGAATTAATGGCAATTTGAGTGTATTTTTTGTTGAAATTGATGCCGGATTTTTCACGCCCAGGCGATGACTCATCGCGCCGCCGCCGTCAGCTCCGCTGCAGATGGACGGGTATAACTGAGCTAGCTTAAATAGATAAACACAACCGATCACTGCTATGTTGTTCCAACGAGTTCAGTGTGATTTTGCTGAGTTGAAATTTGCCGCTATCGTCATTCAGATGCACTAATTGCCCACCAAGCGAGGATAGGGACGCTAATTGATATATTGCTCTGCTATTCGACCCAGATCACTCCAGTAATGTGTCTGCTGCAATAGCTGTTCGATTTTTGCGTTCTTCTCAGTGCGTGATGTCGTCAACGTTCTTTTCCCTTCTCTGTCCTGGCAGATTTTTGACTGCACATCCTGATCTTGTCATGGAATCAAGTGAATCTACAGCAAATTGCACACTACGAACAATTTTATAACAACACTTTATTCCCAGAAAATAGCGTCCTTTCATTGCTTAAAATTAAAAAAAAAAAACAAGCCTTCTGTATTGTAATGTGACGACCCCCCGCGGTCGATGACCCCCTTCACTTTTGGCACCACTGACAAGTCTCAGACCCCCTTCACTTCGAAGACCCCCGGCTCTCCCCTATCGCACCTATGATGGTGATCAAAATTTTGTTTAAAAGGTGTAGCTACCCTAACTAAAGATAGGTTCTATATCACAGTGATTACCATGGCTGTTTATCAGATTTTTTTGGGTTATGGTGAACCAGAAGATCTGAGCTTCTTGGTATTTTGCTCGAAGTAGTGCTGCTCAAATCGTTTCGACGACGATCTAGCCTCAAGCGGATCTCCGCTGCATTGTTTCTATACATCCTCTGTTCAGATAGCGCTTGATCTGGCAAAAATTCTCGACGGGATCTATCGTTCCAATCATGTCATTGCTGCACGTGTAAACCGCTCTGCTCTTCATGCTGTTCAAGCAAACATACAGCGTACGGCTGGTACTATGGATGCTGTACTAAGTAAAACACTCCCAAGAGGAGTTGCCTTTCATCACGCAGGTTCGATTTTCTCCCGTACTTTTGTGAGCCATATGTAGCTGATTCAATTTCACTTTTAGGTTTGACCTCTGAAGAAAGGGAATGCATAGAACAAGGATTTCGGGATGGTATCATCATGGTTCTGGTGGCCACCAGCACGCTGTCATCTGGTAACTGATCTCAACAGTGCACTGTTTTTCGGATATGGATTAGTAATATCTTCGAACTCCGGTTTATATCTGCGCTTCAGTAGCTCTAATTTTAGGTGTCAACTTGCCAGCCGGTAGAGTTGTCATCAAAGCACAAATCCGCGGCCCAGCCGCAATCAACGCCACGACGTATAGACAGATGAGTGGACGTGCTGGGCGACTGGGACAGGTTGAAATAGGTACAGGGAGCTCCAACCGTCTAAGCCTCCACGGACCAGTATGCTCTGGCTTTTGTAAACCATGCAATTTCCATCCACTCCATGCTACGCTGTGGCATTCTACTGGGCCGTATGGGCCTCAACGTTTGAAGTTCCTTGTAATCGACATATTTTATTATTGAGAGCTCGTGTTTATTCAAAAGCCTGGACCTATATTCTGCAGTGTGCACCATAAGTTCTGACAGACATTTTTTCCAAATGTTTGAGCGATTTCCGACTTCTTCCATTGTCATCTTCGTGCCAAACAGAAGATACGTTGTTGCTTTTGATTTCGCTCAAGCAACTGCTTGATGAAGCTTCAGCGATAGTGAGGATCTGCCAAACTATGTTTCACAGAGCGGCGCTCGAGTCAAGTTCTCCGCTGAAAGCTAACTTTCCTGCAGCTCTGACTCTCGATCGATTTGCATATGAACTCAGGATTCATGAGCAAGTCATGAGCTAAATCCTCTATCGCTCGTGCCGCTAGGCTTTGGAAAAACTCTGGGACGCTTTATACACGTACTGTCTCCTTGCCGCGGAGGGTGCGCTCACCACTCAATTTCAGGTTATTACAGAGGCAAATGGCTACTTCTTTCTAATTTGGCAAATTATTAGCCCCATGCCATTATGTTGAATTCGAATGCGGTGGCGGCACTAAATTTGGTGTGGTAGGACTTATCGCGCACTTTGTAAATTTTTGCTCACTTGCGAGCCTCTATTACTGTTATGACCCGCCCTTCTGTTCCACTTCCGAGTTTCTTCTACCACCTATAATTCTCCGGCTTCTTTGCTCATCCTGCTTTATCACTACTATGAAATTGGCTATTCCGGTGCCTGCCGACATCGAAAGATTTGCTGCTGCTTGATCTGCTTACCAGAGCATTTTCCTTTGAAATAATTTAGCCAGTTCAGACATCTTAATGTTTTCTGCGCAAATTTCGTCTAGAGGGTTGTTCGGTGCACTGGTTATGGAAATCATGTGCTTTTTGCACCACTGCTCAGTTTTTGTAGCGATACGATAAGGTATGGGGTGGATATGGCATGTTGCAGAATCATTTGAAGCTTTAGAGAAGGGCGGGCAAAGGGTGGTAGTATCCAATGTGCTAGTCACAATTATGAATCTTGTTTTATATTCCACCACTATTTCTGCTAAAATTGAATTGCAGCAAGAGAGGAACAATAGTGACTAATTTATTAGTACACCTACTGGTCTTTATATAACATTAGATTGGTGCAAAAGTCAGTTTTTTTTTTTCAAAATTATAATTCTTCCTAGATGTCGTATAACTACCATATATGGCAAAAGACTTGTAGAGCAAATCCCGCTCTTCTTCGCTCTAAGTTTAATGGGTTTCCATTACATTTAGTTAGTAGGAAATACTCGAAATTTCAGAGATACTGCAGCACTTTTTGAAGTATCTTTTTCACTTTTTCCGAATTTTTTACTGGACGGTTCAATCCATGCTGCTAATTCGAAGCGCTAGCCTAAGTGTTACCCATAGCTGTTATTTGGTCTGAAATATCGAAGATGCTCCAATAGAAAAACGCTCAAGACGCGCAAAAGGCCTTTTCTGCGCTGCAGAAATCGGCCAAAATTTGCTACCAGGACCTGTCTCGAATTTCGATAACTTTACTGAGGGACAGTTCGCCACCCATCACATTCTTAAGGAATTTTGCGGTATGGTGCCACCTTCTCCAGCTTTAGTAGTTTGTGCTATCCAAGAAAAAAAAGTCGCCAAAGATGTCGACTCAAAAATGGCAGTCTCTGATTTTCCCACGTCGCAGCTATCCGTGTTCTTAACATCAGGGATGTGTTCATAAAATAAGCAGTGGTCTCTAATAATTATAGAAATTATGCCGCTTGTCAAGCTTGTATAATATTAGGTTGTCCCAAAAATAATGGCCGCTGCCATGAAAATTTGAAACCTCATGATCCCACCAATTTAGGAGCTAGGAAAACAATTCCTGAACGGTCAGCAAATACCAAGCGTGCGAAATTTACATTCTAGGATTTCCTCGTCATTCCTTCGTTTTCAGATCTTTACAGCTATGCATCTTGCAAACCTCACCTTCGAAGCGGCCGTTATTTATGGGACAACCTAATAGTTAGGTAAACCTATGGAAAAAAATCAAGCCGGCGAAGAAAATAAACGACAAAACTTTTGCACCAATCCAATATTTTATTCATGCAGCTCAGGTAGTTCGATTGGTGTGAATTATTCTCGTTTAGCTATACACAGTGCTAGTTAGAACGGCGGCGTTTTATTGACAGCGGCTGCTTCAGTAGAACCTCGGTTAGTAGCCGGCTTCGTTTGTCCGCGCAATTAGAGCGCGTTTTTGTTGCCTTCTTGACACCGTCGTTACAACACTTGAGATAATTGCGGCTACCGTACCACCCGACACTTGTGAATGCGAGGCCTTTTCACCATTTATGGGCATAACTACACTTAAAAATTGTCAGTGAATGAGTATCATTGCTCGTAAAGCTTCGTGTGGCTCGGCAGGACGAACGCTCCGTGGCTGTGCATGTTGTGGTCCATCAGCGGTCGCTGGTGGTTGAGCTGGCCGATGAGCTGGAATGGTGTTAGGCTTGGACTGTGCTGCTGGTCCTGCAGACAGTCCTGCAGAAGGACTAGTGCGTACCTTGTCGTCGTGGTAGTGCGACCTCATGTTGGCGCTGATCGAGCTGCGGCTCGACGGTCCGTCCTCGCTGTCGCTCTCGCTGATGTCGCTGGACTTCTCCACCTGCTCCAGATGAGCGGCCGCCTCCATGCTCTTCTTGTGCATCCCTTAAATGTGGCACTCGCAGAGCAATCAAGAGCATTACAAGAAATGTATAGCTGAATTCGCGCGCACTTAGTTCTAATTTAAGGACGTCGAGCCATTAACATGATCGTAATTATCGAGATGGCTGTTAGGACAATGACTAATTTCGCTGTTCGACACCTCGAAGGTCACATTGCGACTGGAGCGCTTATTCTAATTCCGGCTCACCGCGTATTGTAAGGTGGCAGTAAGTTAATTTGGCTGGTACTTACGTACAGTTTTAGTGGAATTGTAGGTGTGTACAGAATCACTGGAAAATCTAGTAGATTTATGGATTCTATTCGTATGAAAACTACTTTGATAATTATCTGTGCAAACTCAAGAAAAACACAAATCATTGCGAAGATATGGGTATGACGTGAAATTTCTGGAGTTATTTCTTTATGTTTTACGAATTTCGCGGATTTTTTCTTAAACAAAACTGGGCAGATACACATAGAGGAACTGAAACCAAAGTTACTGGGCCAGCATCCAATATATTTAGTCATGGTAGGAAATGATAGCTTCCTTCCATTCCCACTGTGTTTTGTTCGCTCTAATTAATGAAACGAAAATCAATCGGAACTTGCCATGATGCTTGTGGATGCACATATTCAGTATACTCAGAACGGAGTAGAAATCGAATAACCCATATAATAGAATTATCATTTTAGAATCTGATCTCAAGAAGTTCGGATCTTGAAGAAAGAGAAGGCGTTTAATCGTTTTTCATAATTCCTCTAGAGTCGTACTTCTCCCTCTTTCTTGTAAATTTGAAATTTGAACTTATTCGAAATCAAATTTTCGAATTCGAATGTACCTAATGGATTATTCGGTCCTAGATGTAATATCCACGTGAATAAGTTTTTATTGAATAGCAAAATATCCGAACCAAACTAATATATAAAAGAAAATTTGCTTGATTCCGTTCATACATATTCGTCAGAGCGCTTTTATCCGCCTGAATAAATGGGTACGTAGATTGAATCCGTAGGTTCTGCCAAAGTATTAAATCTTTGCTAACTATGAAATGTAATTTTTATTTGCTGTCGATTGTACTCTACGCTCTTCCTTGTTTCCTTCCCCAGAACCCCTATAGTTCTGATCGATTGGCAGATCAGTCTTCTACTAGGTAACGATAGTTCCTACTGTGCCTTCCTTGCGAATACGTACCAAATAATGTGTTCTGAATTTTTTTTTTCGCTGCTATGGATACCAATCTAGAAGCGTACACCCCGTTATTGCGATATTACTTTCTTGAAATTTAAAAAAATTGTGAGCCGTTCACCCGGTTTTCGGGATGAGTATTGCCAATTTCCGAACTTCTACATTATTATTTTGAAGTAATTCGTGGAATAATTCTTTAGAAATTTGTGGTTTTAATTATTGCAACGGTAGCAGATGCACTAACCGTTCCTAGGTCTCGAGAATACTTATAGGAGGGAATTTGTAGCATAAATGACTCCTCCAGAACGAAATTCCGGTTACTTTTGGGTGCCACTTACGTGATTAATTTACTGGATTACTAGAGGCCCAATAATTAGGATTAAGTGTTGTAATATGTTAAAGTGTGCGGTCACTACAGCAATAGTAACTGGTGGGCATTATCTATTTTTTTTTCTTCTGGGGAGGCAAGGCATACTAGAGTGTGAGTGAAGGCTCCACAGAGAGCTGGACTTATCCATACTTCATAGGGCCAAATTGCGCTCAGGATCTGAAGGCTGGCTCGTCGTGCGCCATGCGGCTCCGGCGTGTTTATGCGTAGTGCAAGGTAGATGGCTGTCGCATGCCTTCTAACCTCTAGCTGTTTGTAATTAGATAAGTGCGATGCTACGATGAGCGGCGATGGCGTAAACGGGTCGAAATCAGCCGGGGCGCCACAGCAAACACCACCAGGCGCACGCACGCTCCCGTTTCTGCCGCTCTTCCGCTTAATTGCTGGTAATTGGAAACACATTCGAGAATCATGGGAACTGCCCCGATCAGTGGAGTGCTACGGTAGCACGTCTTCCATGCGATCGAGAGCGTCCGAAAATGGCGTTGGATTGATTTGGAGCTTGGAATAGTGGGTTGTCAACTAAAATCACGTTTTATGGAATGCCGCTAAGGTTGAGAAACTAGCAGGTTAAGGTCTTGAGCTCCTTGGCACTGCTCTGGTAGGGATGAAAAATGCAAGAATCATGACGTATAGACAGAATATGTGTACGTATGAAATAACCTCCGTAAAGATTATTAACTTGTTCTCATCTTCGCGGTGGTTTTGGGCCTACTTACAACGAATGAAGGCTGCTCATGGAATACGAACTTGAATGCGCCTGGAAACTTGCTGTTTTTTTTTAATTCTAGTTATTTGGAAATTTTCCAAAAGTACAACATTTCTGAAGATGATTCGCCAGGAACTCGCCTTCGTTTTTTTTTGCGCGAACAACTCAATGCGATTATTCTTGTACTATTTTCTTTTCTAAAGAGAAGTGAAATTCCGGAGAGGAGTTTTCTATCTATTTTCATGGAACGTGACAAAAAAAAGCTATGCGATGATTAGGTCATCTGTGGGCTGCTAGACTCCCTCTGGTGATTCTACAAGAATATAAGCTTATTCCAGTTGCCTCTTGTAACACAATAGCAGCATTTGCCATGCTTTTCCCCTCCCTATCTTCGTTTTAAGTTTCCAAGATTGGCTTATTTCACACACTATTCCTCGCTATTATCAATTGGAGTCTCGTTGGTGGAAGAGTACTTTCATGAAGCGCTTCTAGTGCTGATCGCATAATGTCTTGTCCTGAGGTTCTAACAAGAGAGATGATCTATGACTTGTGAATTTTTATGTGCATTTACATACTAGGCACTCTTGAAAGCCAATGAGCTTGACCCTCAACATAACAACAGGAGAATCTCCCCAATTTGGCAAATGTCAGGAAATTTGAGACGACTGGGAGCCGTTGCTTTGCAAGGGATTTGCTGGCGTTTGGTTGTATTGGTGGTGAGGCGCTGGATATTCGTATATCAGTGCCATTTGCTTACAAATTGGTGTGATTCTTCTCAACGACAATTTTCCGATGACGCACGTTTATGTAGTTTGGTATAGAAAATTCGATGAAACCTCTTTTTTTTCGGGAAAGGAGCAGTTAGTTAACGGTAGTGGTAATTCACTATTACAATTGTTAGTTAGTGGCTCAAATGTCCGTTTAGTTTTGTTGGTAGTTTTCCGCAGGGGCCCCCCAATTAAGAAAGCGGTTTTCTGGACTCACCGAGCAGCCAGGGAGCAGCGCTCTGTTGAGGATCGGCGGTTTCGGCGGTTTTAGTGATTGTATCGGGCAGCGGCAGCGAATGTCGCACCATGGCACCGTATAGACCGTATTCTGAAATGATATGACGTCTCGACATGGCGCTGTGCCAGCAGATCTGATTCCTCCCGTGCTCACCTGCCATAATCGTGCTCTTTCCCCACGTCTTCTCGGTTTTCCTCCACTTTGCTCGCCGGTTCTGGAACCATACCTGAAATTAATTGACGTTGTCGAGCAGCAGCAGTCGATGTTCGTCGCCTCGTCTGACTGGCTGTTCTTGCCAGTGTTTTCCTTGACATTTCTCCAGTCTCCAGGGACATTGGGCTAATTCGGCTACCACTTAACCACTTTTGTGCAGCAATTTTCTGCGGAGTCCTCCGTCTTGAAGTGGAATTAGCTTTTGAGCTAATTACGCAGTGTTCATCAGAGCAGCATATGAACATTCGAGTTGTGGCGCTTCGGCAGCGCCATGAACTCTGATAATGTGCGACGAATTGGTTTAGCCAAAGAGAATGGCGGTGAGAGGGTGGAGTGGCCAGCTATTGGCACACTGATTGGCCATTGTGTCGCTGTGATCAGGAAATGAAATCGGGAAGTTGCGGTGTGAAAAACGGCGCCTTTGGAGGGATGCTGCAGGAGTGCGAGAGATTGTTGAGCGGTGGCATTTGTTTCAGGATTAGGTAGAGAGAAGGGG
>JARK01000096.1:97107-109033 GCA_000688135.1 Ancylostoma ceylanicum | reverse complement strand
GGGGGAGCGGGTCAGGAGAGGTATGGAGGTTTCGGAATCTTGGAGCGATGATTATTTTGTGCAGTCACTTGCCTAGTGTCACTGCACTAAAAGGAAACTCAATAGATTTTGAAATTCACTCCAATAGATTTAGAAATTATTACTATGTTTTAGGACTGAGATTCATGAAACGCTAACCATGCAAACCAAGGATGGTTAGCTTTATAAGTTACCTTATAGACAACGTAATGTTGGGAGACGCAGGAGGCAAAAGTTAGTTTGCTAACTTGCTTTCGCTTGGTTCTGCGTTCATGAAGCCTTGTCATGTCGATATTGCAAATCATTGTTTTCTGGTTCATTGCCAACTAGTCAATAACGTTGCTTAGAAGCGAATAGAAAAACAACAATTTATTTAATTCATATTATTATTTTGTGAACCGATTCCAACACTCGAATGTTCTTGATGGAGAAAACGTAGGCAGTCATTATTATATTCCTCATAGGGCTATTTTGCTGTATCACAAGAGCATTCCAATTTTATCCAACAGAAATCAAGAAATCAATGCTTCAATTTGAATGAATCGAAACGCTACTTTCTTTTAACTATACCACAAATGAGGGATTAATCAGCAGCATTTTGCCAGCTTTGGCTGTATAAGGAAAAGGAATAACGTCGTCTTTTTTCTCTCGAACTGGGTACAAAATAAGGCGTTGAACCTCATCTCACCTGTATTCGGTCCTCGGGGAGCTCCGTCTTCACTGCGAGTACTTCGCGAGCGTAAACATCCGGGTAGTGAGCTTCTTGGAATGCCTTCTCCAATTCGTCGATTTGGTACTGGGTAAATATGGTTCTGAAAATAATTCTATTTACTTTGCCGCTTTCCTTGTTGTATTCCATCACTGCTGGATCTTTTTCTGATAAATTCAGGACAGAAAGGACAGATTCTGCGGGTTTATAGCCGTTTTATGCAAGATTCACGGATATCTGCACGTTTTCCAAGCCGTTTAGTTTACCTGTGTCTCCGTTTTTTGCGTTTGCTTTTCCCACCGCTATTCTGTTGGTTGTTGCCGTCATCCATTGGTACTGACTGTGAAGCTGAGACCGGCATGTTGTAGTTCATCGCAGTTCCTAGAAGCATTCCTTACTCGAGATTTCTGGATTGGCTTGAATAATAGGTTATGTGAGAACACTTTGAAATCCGTGAAGTCAGCTAGTGAAGAGCTCACCTGAATGTGTACCCGCAATCAGCTGTTCTGATCCGCAAAGCGGTCTGTCGAACGATGCACATGAACCGATGTCCATGGTAAAGCTCTGCAGAAGAGGTATATCCAAGGAAATTCATGGGAATCGGAGGTGCATACCTGCTGAGGGAAGAATCCTTGTGGACAATATCCATGCGACAAGTAGGCATTTCCTTGCAGACCGAGAATCTCGTGAATAGCGAAGCTCATGCGTTGCGGGCCCAGTCCCATGGCGGGCCCTTGCATAGCCCCCATAGGTCCGGCGGCCATAACTCCGTTGGAGAGCTGCATCTCCTCGACTGCCATAATTAGATGCCTGTAGAAGGACTGAGACGATGTGTGTGCGTGCTACTGTAGTAAGAGGGGCGAAGGAGGGCGGGGCGACGAGGCCATTGGCTAATTTCCAGTCGGGTGGCGAGGCTGAAGAACGGGGCGCCGGGGAGGGTGCAGAGGGGCGGGCGGTCGGCGACGGATAGCGTTTGCGGGAACAAGAGCAACGTTTGACTCGGATGGCAATTCGCGCAAATTAACAAGCGCCCTTCCGGTCAAGTTCAATCTTATCCAAATTGCCCGTTTATGGCAGAGGATGTGTTGAAGGCTCGTTAACAGCGCGTATGAAACGGATACGTGGTATTACATGCATATGCTGAAGCTACTTTTATCATATCGGGGGGCAAACGAGCTACTTTTCTAGGAAATTTGTTAATTGGTGAACGTCCCTCTTGTTCTGAACTCGGCGGGATTGATGTTGGATTCCACCAACAAACAGCTAGTGGAAGACGTCTTCCAGTATACGGGAAAAGATTGCTATTCTTAAGTCTCCTTAATTGGATTTGCACTTGGGGATCATGCTCCCTGAAGTCAAATTAGTATTTGAATTTTGAAAAAAAAGTCGCATTATATAACCTGGTTTTATGTTTCGTTGTTCTAATCTATTCCAACTTTTTTCTCTTTTTTCCTTGTTGCGCACCTTGGGTGCATGCAATAAATTAAAAAAAAAATAATTAAATAAAAGGAAAGAAAGGCAGAAAGAAAGGAAAATCTAGAAAAAGAAGGATGAAGTGAGGTCTAGAGGGTGAAAGGAAGTATTAGAAGATTGTGTAGAGGATTTTCCATAATTGATCAAAAACTAAAACCATAACCAAGCTGTAAAAAGCAGTTCATTTATTTGACTCCTTTTTCACGATAGCACAGAATGTGTCTGGTTTTCTCCGAGAACAGTTCAGCGAATTTAAAAAGCAGTTAATGAACAGAATTTGTCCTGCTCGCGACACTCACTGCTTAGCACACCCTTAAGCGTTGAAATAAAGTGAAAATTTGTCGTGGATGGGTGACAGACTATGAAAGGTCGATTGTTTTCTTCACATTATGTTCCCATAGTGTTTCAGTTATTACAAAACTTACAAAACTGTAATTACAGTTATGTTTGGAAGTAGGTAGGTTCTGTTCACTGTTGCTGTGGTTGTTCTTTATGTTTATCTACGACTTGTGCACCTGTCCCTTGATGTCTCGGATTGGGTCTGCATTCTAAATATTTTACCCTGTAGAACACGCGAGCTGTAGCGACTCAGTAAGCATCCTTTTCAGCTCTGTCATCAATTCGTATTGTTTGCAGTCAAAGCACTGCATTTGCCCCGTTTAGCATTTAAAGTACGGAAATGTCTTATTCTACAGCTTGTAAATAAATTATCGGAATAACTTTTAAAGAGAATATAACATGAACTCGCGAATTGTTCGATCACTTACAAGCGCTCTCGTTTCAATATTGTAAGCATTCCGTGCTAGAGATCCATTACTAGTCGAAGTATTCAGGAATGAACCCAAATGAGGGCTTCTCAAGATTTTGCCAGAAGATTTCCGTGGGCAGGCATTGAACCTGGGAGCCACCACATATCCTCCATGCTCCCATCCTTGGTGCCCTACGTGACCCTTTTCGCAGCCAATAGTGCTGAAAAATTGTATCCCTCAAAGCTCGTTGTGTTGGTCTAAGGTGCTAGCACAGACGTAGAAATACGGCTAGTTTCTCACCAGATTTAGAACATTCTTATTCGACAAATGAAGGTAGCTAGAACTACCTCTACTGCATTCTCTGCAGGAGTGCGTAGTGCTTGTTTTAAGTTTTTCAGGGGGACCGGTAGCTCGTCTCACTAGCGACGTCGACGTTCCTCTCATTATCGAGGTTTTCACAAGACACAACAAAAATCTGTATTTTGGGCAAGTGTAGTATCGAGACTAGTAGGCGTATAGTACCTCCACTGGCAGAGCGTGAACTACACAAAGTTATCCTGAACCCATAATTCTTCCCTACTCAAGTTCGCTAGTTCTGCTGTAATAGCATGGTCTAGTAGCAACTCCGTCAAAAAATGATTGTCTATGGAATAGCATAGAGTTTGCTTAGTTCTGCTTGCCGCTTGAGAGTACTTGCCTCAATTTACCAGATACAATCAAGCTTTGGCTTGAGTTCCTGTTCATCACGTATGTTTCATTACTGCTGATCCGATCCATTACCCGCCATCGATCGATATATTGATTACTTGAAGGAAGCCAGTAAACGCAAAGTTTACCCTGGCAGTAAGAAGGTTAAGCAACCAAAAAGATCTCGAGACAAACCGCTCTGATTAGGGCGGTTCTGAGGGAGTTATGACAAAGCGACGATGAATCCGAGGACTGACCGTCGATTTTCGATATCCCGTGAGAAGTATTGGGCTTCCTAAACCTAGCGCTATCAATCCACCTCCCGATTATATCACTGGAGAACATTTTTGTTGGAGAAAAACCTCACTGGACGCAGTCGCATTTAACCGGCGATGTTGAAAATTTGCCCGTACGAGGGAGTCCCTTCCCAAAGCGACGGGATCGACGAGCTGCCTATCTCATAACGCAGCCTGATTTACACAGGTGACTAGTGACCACTGGCCGATACTGCGTTGTTTCAAGGTCATTTAATTTGAAACGAAAGATGCTCATGAATCAACCTGATATTATTCTAGTGGAGGGTTTACAGATGCAGATATTCCTTTCTACGTTTCTTTTCTTTGACAATACCGATCTGTTCTAGGCGAGAGCATACTTGCCATGAAGAAAAGCGACCAACAGGAGGTGCTTCGCCTGATTCGGTTCGATCCATGCAACTCAACGCAAGCAAGAGATCACACAAGGCTCACGCTCGAGGTGAGCGCCTAGCCAGTGCCGTACAACACCTTATTGTCCTCGCTTTCCAGTGCATTTGCGACGGTCTGGCAACGAGCGCGCGAGAGGTTGAGGAAATCGCGCAGTCTACTTTGTTCAAGCCTCTTAAAAGCGCGGAGGATATATTGTGTGACCTGGTCAAGAATCGCTTCCTAACCGTTGATGAGGATACGACTCGTAGCCAGAACGGTGAGCTTATCTATCGTCACTTCCTCGTCTCTTAGCTTTCCTCATATACGAAACTCCAGCCACGAAACTGTCGCCAACACAACTTGGCCGAGCCACGTTGGTGTCTGCTCTTCCTCCAGACGCAGCTCTGTTTGTGTTCGCCGATCTTCAGCAGGCTACGAAATCGATTGTTCTGGACACAGAGCTACACATGCTATATCTCGTGAGGTGTTTGGTCGGGGCTTTTCTAATACGAGGATTTAAGTTTCTGCATTCAGGTTACTCCTACAAATTGCTCAGTTTGGCAAGGATGCGACTGGAACCATCTGCACAGTATTTTTTCCAAGCTGCGAACGGAAGAGAAGAGAGTTGCGAAATTGGTTAGCGGATGGGTTTCCTTGATTTATTTGTTTTTAAATTGGGTATGGTTTCTGGAGAATTCTGAAATCGTCGAAAATCCCAGCTGAGAGTTATGTTATGTAGATCGAGAATTTGCGGATTTTTCCGCTTTCTGTAACGTTTGGTTGTGGTTTTCGTCTCCCATTTTGCGTTTCACGTTGTGTGTATTCTCCTTACCACTACTAATTTGTGTGCCTCTGCAATAGAAGTTTATGGAAGTGCTTAGGAAGCTCGTGGCTCCTCAGCTGGTTAAAAGTGGGCGGGTTTTTCGAGCTATGAAATGCTCCTGAGCGTTTTTATTCAACTTGTAAAAGTGAATTACTCGTGTAAAATGAATTGTATCCAATGCATTCAATCCCGGATAATATATCGCATTTCTGCGGCATTTATCCTCTGGTATCCGGTATACTTAATCCATCCACGAGAAAATATACGGATGAAGATGGGCTAGGTTTGGAGGTTGCCTCTCCACCGGTTAGGACATCCTCAGCTTACGTATTGCGACATTGGCTGATGATTTTTCATTGGAAATAATCTGTTCAAATCACGCCTACATACATTTTTGTCTAAGCATATTTATCCGTCTGGATCTGGTATATGTTTCCGATACGGACATAAGAATTCTTCCTCATGAGTTTTGTCGAGTTCAGTGGATTTCAAAATCACAATCTTGTGGCGAAAATCGAAAATTTGGTGCCTCTTTCCATCCTCAAAAGGGGGGGGGGGGTCCTAGCGTTTCCAAATAAACTCAATTTTTTTACAGTCAATTTCACTTGGTTGTTCTTGTATCATTATATGGCTATACATGTTTTACAAGTGCTCCGACTCGCCTCCGGCGGGTCTCGCACTTGCCCGCTTCGCGGGACTTCGGTACTGACGTACCCTTCGTTTTCAACAAAAGCGGGTGAAGCCGGGAGTTGCGAGACTCACCGAAGGCGAGTCGGAGCACTTGTAGGGACATGATCAAATTGCGTGCTGGTAATCGCTTCTGCATATAAACTTCAGTTTCCCATTTAATCCCCTCGAAAACACTCGGCTGATGACAGGCAGAAACCTGAGAATTTCATCATAGCAACTTCCGCTTTTCTTCTGTGATACGATTCATAGACATTTGCACATGAAACCGATACAGTTCGGATTAGAATTGTGCCCTGCAGTG
Organism: Ancylostoma ceylanicum; assembly: GCA_000688135.1. Lineage (NCBI taxonomy): Eukaryota > Metazoa > Nematoda > Chromadorea > Rhabditida > Ancylostomatidae > Ancylostoma > Ancylostoma ceylanicum. The sequence goes on along the minus strand of JARK01000096.1, from coordinate 102,897 downwards.
GAAAAAATCATTGCCATCTACGCGAAGCGCGGCGAAGCTGCGCTTTGCGCAGATGACAGAGATTTTTTGCACTGCGGGGCACAATTCTGAGTCGAACGGTATAGGTTTCATGTGTGTTTGTCGGTTGGATCGTGAGATATAAGTGATAACCAACAAACACACAAACAGATGAGTTTTACTCTATAGTGATTTATTTATTTTATATTGATTTGATTTTTCAAAATATTTACTCTATCATTTCTTTGGCGCTGGGTCTACCTTACCTTACCTTGTGTTTCCTCTTCAGGCCTCACGTAAATTCAGGTGGGAGCGAACGACCGTTTCATACTTTCACGCCTCCGTGGATCCAGTGCTGCTAGCTCAGATCGCAGCTACCAGGTGAGTCTGTGCACTTCTCATCCGAGCGTCCATTTATTCGTCTGCCTTCAGCTTCACCTCCGCTTCTTCTCGGCACTGGCTCTCTTCGACGTCGTCAATGAGAAGCCCGTCGACGAGGTGGCACGTCGATTCAGAATCAGCCGCGGAACGCTTCAAACCCTGCAGCAACAGAGCGCCACCTATGCCGGTACATGGCTGCACTATTTGTGTCTGATTAGTCATGAACGAGGAGTTCGTGACATCGCTTGCAGTTCGCTGTGTGTGGCTGATAATTGGCCTGTGTCCCCAGCGTCGAGGAATTGCCTCTGTTAGACGGTTGATTGGCCCCGTTAGGCAAGAGTAGGACGATGTGCACCACAAGATGGTCGAGTAAATGCGTAACGGATGGGGTTCGCACGCACACGCGCTCTGGATTTTGGAGGGATGCGATGAAGTACCTCGTATTCTTTTCAGCGATGGTGGTTGCGTTCTGTTCGCGGCTGGGGTGGACTTATCTGCACGATCTGCTGAAGGGCTTCGCGGCTCGACTGGCATTTGGAGTGCGAAGGGAGCTTACAGAACTTGTGTCTATTAATGGGCTGGATGCCAGTCGGTGGGTGCTCTTCGAATGCTATCTTTGGGTTCATTATTGGTAGTGCTCAAGAGTTAGAAGGTCTGTTCCAGCGCCAGGATCTTCCACGACCATGAGATCACCTCCTTCGCCCAGTTGTCCAACTGCACCACCAAGAAAGTGGCTGAGATTCTGTCACTGGCTGTGCCCTTCAATAGGTACGTTCCTGTTGCTTTTCCATTCATAACATAGCTCGCTAAAGGAGTACCCGAGATATTTTGGGCTAGGAAAGATTACCCCCTCCATGTAACCTGAAAGTAGTGCTCTCATTTCTGTCCTGTTTTCTCACTGACATCCTCGTCCGAGTACTGTAGATGTCGAGGAGCTGTCGTGATTGGCTCAATTGACGCTGCGAATCGTGCGAGTGTGTGCCTAATTGTCGATGAGCGAGACAGCCGAATTTAGGCCGAGAACGCGAACAGAACGTTTGTTGTGGCGGTCATCACCGTGAACAAGGTCGTGTTGTTTTAAATTGTTATTGGGGTCAGAAACGAGAGACTGCGGATGATTGGACGGGTTTTGCTGGCACTGTAGTAGGAGCATTATTTATTTATTGTCTTAACATTTATTTATTTATTGCCATATGGGAGACAACATATGTTTCAACGTAGCAGTCATTGAAATTTAGTTTTCCGAATTGAGGAGCTCAGAGAGGCACTGCATCAAGGTTGAGGTTCCCATTTGTTGTTCAAGGTAGCTCGAACTACTCTGTTTGCTCAACGCACCTGAACTTCTGTTAGAAATGGCGCTAAATCATGGATGAGGCGATAAAGCTTCGTCATGTTTCGTCCCTAACGTCTCAACGATAATAAACACGCAAAAACGGCACTAACTAGCCCAATCACCGAGCATTGTTATGATTCACAGACACATCGAAAGGGTCGTTTGATCTGTCATACGTCTGCAGCCTGTTAGTTCGAGGGAGAATTTTGCTCTTTCTATGCAAAAACTATGGAAGAATGCATTGTCTGCAGCTCACAAGATTTTTTTTTGTTCAGCAAAGGATCCCAGATAATTTTACGCAAATTATCCACGCTAGCAGCAGTATTGTAGCAGAAAATTTAAGATTTAATCTGAATACCTACCTACCTACCAGTGTCGGACGGAGGAAGGAGCCCCCCCCCTGCAAGAATGGTTCGCCGAATTTTCGAATTTACTTTACAAAATAAGTAGAAACTTTATATTGGTTTATTTTTGATTGTTTCTCTTTTATTATTCTTTAAGTAAGAGATCAACAGCGTAGAAAAGACCAGGCTACAGGTTCGTCGAAGGAGTACGGGTGCGCTTCAGCTCAACGTTGTGGGAAACATCCAGATGCAGGGAAAGAAATGCTGGGATAAAAAACGGGAGGAAGTAATAGGTGAATAATTACAAATGCAGTTACAGCTAACTACGGTTATTGTTAATACTTGTGGCTGAATAAATTGATAAATTTATATATAAGTTGTAAATCGCATGTGGAGCACAAGATTTGTAAAATATGAGTTTTTTTAATTCGGGAGTTTTTCTTCCAGAGAGGACATTTCATGACGTCGCACTGTTTTGCTCATTATGATGCCTATCCATTAGCGTACGATTATTAATGCTATCAGATGATATTTCACATTTCCGTAGTGTTTGTTTGCTATTCAAGACAATGTGGGCATATTGTTGCGCGTGTCAATTACCGTATCCGAGCGGTGTTCGCGAGAGACGCGTAATTGCTATGGATACTGTAATTGGCTCTAAGGTCACGCACGATGATGGTAGTGTACAAGTGTTGCGTAACTGTGAACAAGGGAACAGCTTGCTCGCGTCGAAATGATGCGTGGCAAGTCATCTGTCGAGAGCGTGGCTACCAGTACTGGATGAGGTTTCCTCTTCCAGTGACAATTCATCCGATGGCCTGAACGAGTGGCTGTTTGGAGAGCCGCGAATGCGACTCGAAGAGGCCGCTGAGCTGCTGAGAGAGCGTGCATCAGATGCCGTGAAGGAGCACCTTCGGTAGGATCTGGATGCCTTCCCATCTCATGCTCAGAATGCGTGCTTCGGTTGTTTCAGATCGCTTGGACTCAATATGGAGAGTGTGACCGGGTTGTCTCAATCCCCGCGTGCTGCTACCGCTGCAGCAGAGAACGGCCTTGCACCAGGTAGGTTCAGCTGCTTGATTTTCGTTTTTTTCTTCTTTGGAGTTTGTTATTTTTAGCGGAAATGGTGGCCGAAATGTTGCTTTCTCTAGGAATTAAATTTTGAAAAATATTTGATAGTTCATATACAGTGGGTGTCGATGGCGGTGACCCGTCTGCGGCCTCGAAAAGCACGCTGCGCGACCGCGCCGCTCGAGCAGGAATCTTCCCCGCTACATCGAAATATGGGGTTTTCTTGGTAGTCATTTAGTTTTCTCATTAGTTACCATTAAATGTGACGAACAACTATCAAGAAAACCCAGTTTCGCCACCGGGACGACGACTACATCATGAGCGGTGCGGTCGCGCCGCGTGCTTTCCAAGGCCGCAGAAGGGTCACCGCCATCGACGTCCACTGTACCAATAAGTATGCCATGAATTGCTCTTCCAAAGAGTTTCAAATGCTTAGAAATGAAAATTAAAGCAAAAGTACGTTCTTGAAAACGGAAAATGCAGCGCGTTTTCCCAATTTATTACCGTGGCAACCTCCCTGCTATTGTTCCTGTAGACTCTCCAGACTGAATGAAGTGTGCAATGATTTTCGAGTATGGAGATTGCCTCAGGAACGAAATGAATTATTTATGAAAAGAGGAAAGATTTGGTAACCTCCCAGCATTTATACAATAAAAAAGAATGATGAAGATCACAAGTAAAGTAACCCGAAGCGGGCTTTATTTGGCGAGTTTTCGACACCTTACAGTACTTCAGCTAATCTTCCTACCTCTGCAATGGACATTGATAAGAAAGATGTTGTTTCCGCCGATTTGGTGGGACCAGCCGACAAGTTTCTTTCTCCTGTTCCGCCGAAGAAGCCTGACAGGTATCTGTGAGATCGCAAAGCACCTTGCATTTCATTTCCCAAAGAATATTAGTTGTAGATCTTGTGTACGTGTAGCTGAAGGCAGCTCTGGTGAAACTGCGGAATTTGTTGACAGCATCTTGGAGGAGAACAGCATTGATCTGTTTAGCGAGAGTATGGAAGAGGTTAGTGTTATGCAGCATGTGTATGTAGATACATAAATTCATCAAACAACCCTGGGGAAAACAAGTGCCGGATGTTTTCCACTTCTGCACAAGCCTAACAACTATTGTTTGAAATGCTCAGCAGTATCCTTTTTTGAGCCCAGGTTTAAATACTATAGGGAAAATTATCCATAAAGTTACCACACTGTCGATTATCATATTATCGAAAATTACCAAATTCGCGATATCAAATATTTTCAGTTGACCATTGATGCTCAGAAACCTGACCGTCGACTATCGATGGTGGTCCCAGATGAGCAAGATGGTGAAATCGATGATTTGGAAAGCAGTCTTCTGAAGGTATCCATGATCTGCGATAAGGAAAATGAGGTGTGTCCCTTGTTAATGGGTTACAACTGCTGTATTGAATATAATGCACATGTGTTTTTCTCTTCCAGGAACCGAATACTGCCGATGACGTTACAGACTCTTTTGTGAGTCTTTTTTCTCTTGCTTCATTCTCTTTCCAGCTTGGATGGTGAATGTGCTTTTGGATACTATATGTGTCGAATAACAGCTTATTTTTAGCCAGAAGCCTGTTTGAAGCCGTCAACTTCCAAGGATCGAGTATTCACTTCAGCGGATTCTGGCTACACTTCTATGAGCTGTTCTTCACCTTTACGTGGGTTCTGTTTATCATGACTCCTTTAGATATATCAAGAGAACAGTGAAAATCCCAAGCTGTTCCGTCTGTTTGGTTTCCTATACCACAGTCATACTTTTCAAAAACTTTTTTTAATACCAGAAAACAAAAACAAAGAAATACCTAATCTCCGTTTCGTTCCTTCCACTAGAGAGAGAAAAAGTAGCGAGTACGACCTTCCCCGCAAGTCATATGTAGTTAGGCTTAGTGCCGAGCACTGATACATATAAATGAAGTATTTATATTTTTTAGTAAGTCGTCAAGTTCTCTATGATTTCACAAACAGCTCTCCCTTCTCTCGTGCCCCGCCACATCCATCTCATAAGAGGACAAGAGAGACTGTAGTTGTATGTTTTTAATTGAAAAAATTCTGACGCCAAAGCGATTATGCGTTGGTATCTATTCTTACAGGCGAATTCCCCCTCATGCGCTAGTCCTTTGGGGAAGGCTTCCCGGCTTGAACGTGCTTCCCCCTCCGTTAGTACTGCAGCGGAACTGGACATCGATGACGTCTGCAGGTGTGTGATTTCTTCATTGGGCGGAGTGTGATAAGTAAAAACTTGTCAAATATTCAAGAAAAAGGAAAACACAAAAAACAGTTCAATTTTGCGACTTTTGAAATATTTTTTACTCTTTATGAGGAGGGAAAAGGGACACGAAGAAATATGCCTGTCTATTCTAAAATCTTCTTAGGACGGAGTCTGCTTGGAACTATTTCATGCAGCGCAGTTCACTATGGACTAAGGTCGGTGTCGCTCTGGCAGTAAAACGTCAGGGTTCCTCTGAAAGTGATGCAGTGCATGGAATCTCCTTCTGTACGCGTGACGGCACACCTCATTATGTGCCCCTTAGTGAAGAATATTTTCCAGGTTAGTGCGTTTCGGTCAGTCTCTGCATGCTTAATACATGTACGCTTAATGCGAAATGGTGTACATATGTACCAGTAGCGGACGCAGAAAGTGGGTGGGAGG
>JARK01000096.1:65283-81590 GCA_000688135.1 Ancylostoma ceylanicum | reverse complement strand
TTTTTTTTTAAAAATTTCCCGGGGGGGGGGGGGGTGCTAGCCGAAGAGTGCCGAAAATTTCATTTTTTTAAGCTAATTTGCGATCATTATTTTCGTTTCAGATAGAATTTTTGGCGAACTCACGGTTGCCGATGTGATAAAAAAGTGAGTTTCAATATTTCTCTGAGCGATTACATGAGATACGTTCCCCAGCTGCGTTGCGTCGCCCGCGAGAGGCTAGAGTATAGATAGGGGGAGGGTGGGTGTAGGCAGTACAGGAGCCCATTAGAAAGCGGAGACGCAGAGGGCGAGAGGACTAGCGGTGCGCGGTCGGATCCGGCTTTGGCTGGGGAACGTATCTCGTGCAACCTCTCTGGGCTCTGCTTCGGGCCCTGTCAGGTATTATCCCTTTGGCTCTTGAAGTACTAACCGCGCTTCCTTCAGCACGTCGCTGCTCTCGCCTGTGGCGCCGATAACCTCCTGCGCTGTTGAGTGTGATGCGATGGCGTCAGACATCATGAACAAGCAGCTGCATTCGGCTAACGGTATGGGTTGGAGAGAAGCTGGACTTATCTGAATTTCGCTGTTCAGTTCATTCCTGCAATCCTGGGCTGGAGTACATCTGGCGCGAGGAAGCGGCACGATGCGCTGCACAGGGTCGCAAATTGGAGGATACCTTCAATAATTGTGAGTGTTTCTACGATACTAGGTGATCATGGATTAATGTTTTAGCCTGAATTTGTTTTTTCACCAGTTTTTGAATCTCTCCCAGTGGAAATGAGCCAATTCTTTGACTTTTTTCTACTCTGAGTCGAGATTAGCGCCAGTGAGGTTCGTTGCATCGTTTTGTAGGGTCAAATGCAGTCAAATTGGTTGAGATAATTGATAAATTAGGGATAAATTCGAACACTGTGGATGTTCAAGAGAGAGAAAAAAAAGAAAGAGAAAGAAGGTAGGAGAGGGAAGGGAGCTCTGTAGCTATTCTAACCATTCTCGAGAGCTGTAACCCCAAAATCACAGAGTTCGATGGTTGAAAGGTATCCTGGACACACATAGCTCACTGATTGTCCTCACCGTCGGCTGTGACCAGCTTCTTGAGTAGGCAGAGTAGATTCTTGCTCAAAAGTTCAAAACTCGTGGAAACGCTATGATTAGGAAATGGTTTTGAAATGGTATCCTTCCAACTGGTGCACGAGATTTGTGCAGTTCTTTTTTCACTTTTAATAGCTACATACCATTGTTATAGCTAGAAAGTGAATGAATATGTACTTAAGAAAACTGCAGATTTCCAGACACGCCCAGACCTCATTGGAAAGCTAAATCTGAGGTGGACTTGTTGACTCGACTCGAGGAAGTCGCACGAGTTGTGAGAGCAGACGGTGGAGCTTCTCCAGAGGAGTCGTTCGCTACACAACCTGCATATGGTAATTTGGTTACGAGTAATGCTATTTTTTCTGCTGAAGTGGTTGGCTGTTGTTATAATTTGTTGTTATATGTATATTAAAAAAAAAACGATTTGAAGGTCTCACACACACTCACTATTGAGGAAGTGACAGAGTTTTAGTATTATGGAAAAAGTTAGTTGAGGAAAGAAGAAAAAATTCTAGGAAAAATGTGTATTTATGTACTTTGATCTTGCATACTCTTGGGCATAATTAGTATAATAAGCGGAAGTACAATTAGCAAGGGCGACAGCTGAGGTCCAGTATTCTTCACATGTAGCCTTATCGTTGCATTTGCTTACTGTTTTTGGAGTGGTTTCAACGTCTTGTTCCTTTTTTTTATCCCGTGGCCCTGCGGATTTCTACCCTATTCAGATCCCACAGTTCCTGAACATCTCGCGATCGATCGCGATGAAGACCTGGATTCAACCATAGCGTGGACCCAGGAATTGACGGAGGTCGCCTCTGGCGATGCCAAACCAGAGGAGGAGCAGAAAGAAGAACCACAGGAAGGAAGTGACGAGGAAGATAATATCGCTGCCGAGGAGGAAATCATGATGACGCAGCGATTGGAAAGCAGAAACGCGGAGCAGAATCCCAAGGAGGTGAATTTCTAGACGTAAACAACTGTTGAGGACCGTTCGCGTTCCTTATTGAATTCACATTCTTCTTTAACTATATCGTTTTTTGAAACCATAACCACTCTAGGTCCAATCCACTGCTATAGAGGACTTCTTCGGTGAGGACGGTTCCCCCATGAAGCCATGCATCTCCGCAACTAATTCGTATGTTTTGCTATTTCATCTTGAGACGTTCAGCTAGTCGCGGTCTTCCAGAAGGTGGGTAACCCTCGATATGGATCTTCCCCTTCAGCTTCGGGGAAACGCTTCCCAACGAACATCGGCACCTTCAGCGCCCTCTGCTTCAGATGTTACGACTGTTTTCGAGGATGCAAGCCTGCGTCCGGTTTGTTTTGAACAAAATCTAGTGTAGTTGCTTCTGAAAAATTTTACTGTACTCATTTACATTGTAGATGCCAATGAACGCTTCGCTTGACGGAACAGCTCTACTCAGCACATCAACTAATGGTTAGTGATAAATTTTGTTTCCCGCACGTTATGGTCAAGTAGATGCTGGAAATGTGAAAATTTTGTCACTAGGTAAATGAAATGGAGAGGGAAAAAGCTCAAATTTCATATGGCACTATATCGTTATATGTATGTAGATTCAGCACGGAGCATAGGATTACCTCATCAGTCATCATGATCGGGGTTCATGAAATGGTTCATGAAACGTTAACCGCGCAAGGCTGGCTTGTATGATTGGTTATCCCATCGACTACGTAGTCTTAGAAAAGCAGGTCACAATGGTTGGTTTACTAACCTGGTATTGCTTGGTATCGCGTTCATGGATCTTGATCTAGTGAGGAGGTAAAGCGTTGAACCAAACCAAACAAATGTTGAGGAAAACCTCACGGATGCGTGGGAATCCTTACACTCCTGTGGACATAGAAAGCAGTGAATAAGAAGCAACCACAAAGATTACAGAACCAACTCTGGCAGTAATATCGGGTAACCCGAGGTGACTTGTCGCGTGACCCGAAAGGATTTACCGAATGACCCGAGGATAGCGCGGGGGTCACCCGGTAAACGCCTCTCGGATCACCAGGAGTTATTGCATGAGAGAAATACCTCAGACTTGGGTAACTGAACCTCAGGTCTATGTATGGATTTGAATTGACCAGTTTTCTTCCTCAATTAGTCGATATTTCGTATAACTTGAATAGTAAGTTTCTTGAATAGTTGGTATCATTAGGAGGACCAAAATTTGATTCATTTGGAACCCGCTAGGATGTGACTTGTGGAGTCAAAGCTATGATGGACACCGAAGCTTATGCCAGATGAGTGCAGTTCTGCTGATCGATGTTATACCACTAAAGATTGTCCTTGTTGAGAACGTCCATCATAGGTTCCTGGAGCATGCCTCTTGAATTTGGAAAACAGTTAAGAGAGATTCATGGGGGATCGCTTCTTCTGGCCGTGTAGGATTGGACGTTAAGAAGACAGTCATGCTGACAACGATCAGCAGATTTTTTTTCCGGCGGAAATAGTTCCGTGTTCTTCTAGAGTGGATTCCTACGTTTTCTTTCTGAATCCTTCAGAATTTATATGGTATGGAGTTGTGAATGGCACGAAATGTTATTGTCTGGATAACAATTTCATGAAACCCGAAAGAAGGCTTTCCTATCCTCAAGTATGAAAATTTTTAGGCATCATGCCCTCTTTCAGTGTTAAGCCCAATCCAATTTTATAGCATTCATCTTGATCACTAACCCAAACTTTGTGAGGTTCCGTTTTAAGTGATCACACCAGCTTGTTAATATTCCATTGCAGCTGAGGAAGCAGAGGATGTCGATTTGTCGGAAATCGCATTTTTGAGTGCTGCGAGTCTGGAACTCCTGGTTCTCACAGGGGCTTCGATGCCAGATCCACAGGTGGGTTTAATTTTGCTGCACTAACAACAAGTACTATGTAGTATGATATTCATATTCATATTCTACAATGAATTTCGTTTTTATTCGATGGAGGTACTTCCAAACATTGTTTTGTGAGTATGTTTCTTTGAATGATGAGAAATACGATCTCCCTTAATACTCCTCTTTATGCGAATTCTCATTTTTCAGCAGTTTCATTCATTTCAACCGCATTATTTGCATTTGCGAACTTTGAAGGTTTTTTGCTGAATAGTTTCGATTAGGCTATCCTTAATGGAGAAAATGAGAGACTTGTTATCGATCCTGTTCTTTTTTACAAAATTTCTTCACATACTAATTGTAAGAGGATCATTCCTTAATATCTCTTTGGAAATCATTGGCATAGCATCATTGTAGCAGTCCTGAATCACTCAAAGTCCTAAGTTCGCGGATGAAGTCAGCTCTGTCATGGAAGCCAACATTGTGGGATTTTTGTTAAGCAGATCAAAGAAGACCTCATGAATTTATTTATTTATTTATTCATTTATTTATTTATTATTTGAATGCACTCTCAGGTGCGCCAATCAAGATTCACTTGGAGAGATAAAACTGTAGAAAAGAAACCATTCATCATTTCAAAAAAGGAAAGCAATAAAATAACTCAATCATCCATAGACGCGGTCATAGAACAGTAAAAGAAAACCTGAACAAAAAAAAACTAAAGTAGAACTGGCATTTATGCCATTTATTCTTCATTCATCTCTTTTTTTGTGAAAATCCATTTTGCGCTCTTTACTACTGTACGTCAAGAATTCAGTGAGAGAAAAGCGAAAAAGGTGTGAACATGTTTAGCTGGATCCTGTTCTCGGCTTCTCCTTCTGCCTCGTATCGGACGTTTGCCGTACGTCGTCACCATCGTGTCATATATTCGTCACCACCCTGCCGGCTGTAGGGATTGCAATTTTTACCAAATATCTTTCCGTTTACTACTATTTTGTTTAAGAAGCTGATCACAGATGATCTATCCGTGGTGCCTGACGAGCACTCGTTGTTTGAGAAACTGGAGGAACTGGTGAAGAAGTGAGCCGTCTCTGACTAGGAGCTGCCGTAATATTGGGTTGGGCAATAAGTTCGTGCGGTTTTCCGTGGGCATCAAAACTAGTGTTTCTCACAAACAGCATCAATCACAATAAGTGATTTATATGGCACCTTTCCTCCACTATTGATGCTACTAGAGAAAGAGCAGCTCCCCTTTTTCATCTCCACAAAAAACCACATTGTCTGAGATGACTACATTTGCGACCCTCGACTGCAACTCCTGAATAGAAGTCTAGAAAATGCCAAGGAAAACTCTAGAAAATGCCAAGGAAAATAAACAAAACAAGTGGTTCGAGATAGCTTCAGGCTTGCATGGATCGCATGCGTAAAATTGCCTTCAATTCTAACATCTCGGTTCTCGTTTTGGTGGAATTTGCCCAGAAGAGACGCGCTTTCTCAATATGAGGGATAACCTCGAGTTGAGCCTTTCGATGTTTTTTTGGCGAAGTGAATCACTTGAACCTAGGTGTAGCTAAGATTTGACATTCATAGTAATTCTTCTTTACATCTACAGCAAAGCCTAGCGGATAAACCGCTCTTTGTCCTTAAAACTCTAAATCCAGAGGAGGGACATCCTCCTGGCGAAATTTCACCTCTCAGAGGCGGGCATCTGCTTCTGTGGCGTCCTTTCAGCAGTAATGGGTTCTTTTTGGACCTCATAGATACCCATCACCTTTTGAGCTGCATTCGATCCACGATTGAAGTGGAACAGTGGTAGCCGTCGGAGATGTTCGTCTTAGCCGATTTGGAGGGTCACATTCTACGCGACAGAAAACGCGGTGTAGGACGTGTCGAGGAAATCGGTAGGAATATTTGTAAAGAGGATGCAAAGGGCTACAGAATCTTATGTAACACGCACTCGAACATATTTTGATTCTCAGTGAAAACTAAACCGCACGAACTTATTGCCCAACCCAATACAACACTTGGAGTGTAGCACTCCGGTACCCAATCGCCGGCGACATTAGTTCTGATACCTTTTTCGGCGGATCATCAGTGATGTCACTGCATTTGGAGCTACCGATAATCAACACGTATTAAATTCGAGGTCGTCTGAGCCATGGCGATGAGGAGTGCAGCACTCTGCGTGTGGTGTAGCTGCGGCAAGAACAAGAAAAAAAAACAGTCTATGAGCTTTATGCTGGTTCAGGTCAGATCCGGATATTCTCTTCGGCTATGATACCGTGCGTCTATCATGGGGCTACATCCTGCGAAGAGCTACCGTAATCGGTTTCCAGAATTTTCATCTGAACATTGGCCGTTATCCAAGAGTTACGTCTTTTTGTTTCTATTGTAGTTAGCAGAAGGGCACATAGAATGAGGAAAGAACCTCCCTGAGCTGTTCATAACCATGCTTGCTAATGAGTCATCATGAGATGGGATTCATGGGCCGTATTCATCATTGAGATTACCCAGGTTAAACATGGTAACACTCTGCGGATTTGCCCATAGCCAACGCGGGTGTGGACACATTTACCCTGGGTAATCTCCTGGACCACTGCACTAATTAAACTGCTTTCTTTGCTAGCTAGCAAACAAGCTAAAAATCGATTATTTCCGCGGGTAGCTTCGAACTCCAGGCCCGGAAGTTCACCTACTTTCAAGCCCTCTGCTGTGACAGATCTTAGGAATTCGGAATCTAAAATGCCCTGTAATTCAACATCTTTCTTCAAAGTACGCTGTGCATTCGCAATTTCGAAGAGGGTAGCAAAGGTTGATTCCGTACGTCTCAAAATCGAGTGAACAGTAAGGATGAGTATCATATGTTCCTCAAAGTGACACATTCAAATAGTTGAAGCGCTCTGGAAGAATCAGTTCCACTAGCTGGAACATTCCGTAGAACAGAGTGGATTCGCTAGTTTTTAGGCTTCAAGACACCGTTGGACCGTCACTACGATCTTTCAGAAGATGTAGAGCCTCCATGTGGCCGACTTTTGAGAGCAGTGTGGAGAATTTTGCGATCTGAACTGCAGCTGAGGTAGTTGAATTCCTATAACAAAAGCGGAAATCAGGAACTGATACCATCGCCCTGCGTTGGGCCAATGATACCAGGAAGCTTCCAGAACATCGAGCAGCTCCAAAACTTCTATTCACTTTGAAGAAAACCAGCCCAGTTCTTGATTCGAGCTATAGTTAGTCCCATACCAATGCTTTTTATCCATTCCATTTCAGAGCTTACGATAGAGCAACTGCCGTTCTTAGCGTGCTTAGAAGGAAGCTTCCAATACTTGATGACCGTGCCCTTTGCGCAGAGGTGTTCGCTGTTGAGAAACCGAAACAGTGAGGTTTTAAGAGAAGTGTTGTAGCCTTTCGACTTCATTTTTGAATGCATTGCTTTCTCTTTACAGTTCAGCCGTGGCTAAGTACATCAACAAGCTGTCTCTTCTCAACATTGCGCTGCTAAGTGAGATCAACTGGTTTCTGAAGACAGCCGAGATGGCTCGCGTCTACGGCATTCAGTTCCACGAGGTGCTCCTTCCACTCCTTGCTGCTAATTCCACCATGCACATACCAGCTTTTAGGTGTGGAGCAGAGGTTCGCAGCTTCGAGTCGAGTCGATGATGTTCCGACTGGCGCATACTCAGGGCTACGTGCTGCCGTCGGTCACAGTGTCGCAACGAATAAAGTAGGAGACAACCGTTACTTCTTTTCGGTAAATGTGTATGGCTTCTGGCTTTAATGAGATCGACATTACAATCTGCTTGGCTGCTGGTTCTCGTATTAATGCTTCTCCCTAAATCCGAGTTAGGTTTGGCGAGGGAGCTTAGATATTGCCGTTCAGGATGGAGGCCCCGGAGCAGTTGCAACTCATTATGGAGCCGCTGTCGAAAGTCTATTTCGACCCAGTTATTGTCCTGGACTTCCAGGTGGGCGTATAGCTTTCTTCTGTAGGTTTTCTAGATTTTTTTCTTCAATTGTTAGCGAAGCGTTTCAAAGAGCACCAATCAATTTGCTTCAACTGTTCCCATTCTGCGCCAATATGTCTTGCTTTTCAGTCTTTGTATCCGTCCATGATAATCGCATACAACTACTGCTTCTCAACGGTTTTTGGCAAGGTAAATCTTCTCTTGCATGTTTCATCTTTTTTGAACAATGTCGTCATCTGCAGGAGGCTTAGGTGATTTTCCAAGTGTATGGCAAAAGATTCGAGTCATTCTACCATAATATTTCCATTGCAACATTCCAGCACCGTGGTTATAGTTTCTTATACATATGCATTTAAATGGTTAGGAACGTTCCCATATTTGAAGACCACAAGTTTATCATTTATGTATTGGCTACAGATTAACTTTTTGCGATTTTTCCTGGATTTGAAAACCACTATTGTTCACAAACAATACCAATCGCAACGACTAATTTATGTGATTGACTGTTTTCCTCGTCTAGTATTGGTGCCAGAAACTGATAGCTCGGTTTCATACCTAGAATTGCATTGTTTGAGCTACTCAATTGGGACTCTCTACTGCAACTTTTAGATCGAACCATGGAATGCGTTGAACTTGCATTAGTATGGTAGGTAGAACATTATTGTTCAACACTAATAGTGTCGGCTGGGGGTGGAAATTTCTCTCATCCGAGTTCGATCCGGGTGGGTAAAAATTTGAAGAAGAAAGAAGAAAGAAATTGAATACAGCCAAAGCGAAGTTTGCTCATACTCATATCGATCACTTTAGCATTTTGTATGCGTTTGCTGAACTGACATGTTGTTAAGAGTAAGCATCAGTAGTGATTCTTCCTTACATCTAAATTATCGCTAGCGAATGATCGTCACTTTGTTCCCACAAACCGTCCAGTGCTGGCATTCATGATGGTTCCCAGCAGGGTGCTAAGCTTTCCGCTGATCTTGAGTGGAAATTTTCTCGTGTAAATGAGTAGATGGTGGTATATCTTCTTGTTCTTACCACCAGATGTCTCCGACTGAAAGAAGTTGCTCGGACTCCGTATACTAAGTTTAGCCTGGAGACGTCGTCCACCTATGAAGGACGTGTGGGTCGCAAGCACGTTGACGAAATGCTGCATTTGTAGGAATCCCGACTTATGTGGTACTAACAACACACAGTAGAAAATGAGCCTTCTTGGCTAGAGAACGCCTATGGCTATAGCATGCATGAAGATGAGATATTGTTGCAAAATTCTGAAAAATTCATTTGTTTCTGGTCATTTTCTTTGGACGCTAACTTTTATGCGCAATATTGCTGCTATGGATTGCAGCTATCCGGACTTTTTTGATGCACAGTTACTTTCAGAACGATCTTCATTACAACGGAACTGTTTTACTGATGATTTTCTTTAGGTGTTCCAACTAGAGAGAATGGCTCGTGAAAAAGATAATTCCATACAGCTTGGTGCAATGAAGTATACTGTACCGGTAAGTGGTTGGATGATACTGTTTTTATAGTAAAATTTCTGACTTCAGAAGCCCGAACTTGTGGACTGCATTTCCAAAAAGAAGCTGCATTGTTCGCCGCTGTCATCTGCATTTGTTTCGCAGTCACAGCGCAAGGGCATTCTGCCCACGCTGTTGAGAGAGGTTGGTTTTACCAAGCAGCAACAAGTCGATGATCTATTATACATCTGCTGTATTCAGGTGCTCGGGGCTAGGATCATGGTGAAAGCGTCTGTAAAACATGCTCGTGGTAAGGTATGTGTTGCTTGATGGAATTATTTTTGGGAGGAGCAACGTATGCATTGCCACACCCCGATAAAAGCTCTGGTTTAGCGTCTGAAAAGGATCCTGGAGGCGCGCCAGTTGGCACTGAAGCTCGTAGCCAACGTCACGTACGGCTACACGAGTGCGAACTTCAGCGGGCGAATGCCATGTGTCGAGGTGAGCTTTGCGATGTTCATTAGCAGTAAAGTGATCTTACGATCAGCCGTCGTGAATTCCAGGTTGCTGATGCCATTCTTGGAAAAGGACGAGAAACACTTGAAAGAGCAATAACTCTTGTGAATGAAGGGAACTACGGCGGAGCACAGGTGATCTATGGCGATACGGATAGTATGTTCGTGCTGGTCGCAGGTATGAACATTTGTAAGCGTCAGGAATACCGCATGTTATAGTACTACGTGGACTGAATCCTTCTGTGTGATTTTCGAAGATTCAGAGCTCGGACCTATTTCTTTGTAAATTCTTTGTAGGAGCCACGAAAGCTGAAGCGTTTGCCATCGGTCGTCGAATAGCGAGTGACGTCACCAAGGACAACCCAACACCAGTTGTTCTCAAACTGGAGAAGGTAATATATTCGTTGCAATGGCGAGCGAAGGCGAAGGAAGCGAGAAGGGGGGGGGGGAGTATTTTGATCTACGCTAGTATTTTGGTCGGATAATGTGCTAGTTATTTTTGAACCAAGCGAAAGCTCGGACTCGTGTGTCACATTACTTCTACGTAAATTAAGCCCAAGATCACTGTCAGCCACGAGAAGCGCAGCTTCTTGGATGCTCGAATCTAGTCCTTCAGTTTCTGGGTGTAAGGGCTAATGTAATGCTTCCTATGCTGTCTAAGTTCTGACGGATCACACTACCTAGGGAATATAGTATTGACGGAATAAAAATCGAGTGAATTTGATAAACAAACAATTCATATATCCATCCAAAAAAAATCCAATGGTATAACAATAAAGCACAATGCTTTCCAGCCCTTGCTTTCTTCCACCCAAGGCTGCAGGGCTCTCCTTTTCTTCAACAATTCAGTTTTCAAATTATTCGAAATCGAATATCCGAATTCCGAGTGCATCTCATACATCATTCGATCAGCACACTACAGAAAACCATCCAGGAAGTACAATTTCCTCCTGGTAGGGTATACATTTGCGGCCAATAAGATACGACCGGACATATTTTCCAAACTTTACTTACATTATGGAATAGGCAAAAATCGTGTCAGCTAATTAAATCCGTTGTTTTGTTACATTTCTTGATTATTTACTTAAAGTTCTCGGAATGATGTTTTTCGAATAGTTTTCTTTTTTCCAAACTTTGGCCCTCTCTTTCTGTTCTTAGCGGAAACTGCACGGTTTCTGTCACGCGCCCATCTGCGATCGTCACTGATTGAAGTGGGTATTATTTAGTGTTGTTCCTTTAAAAGTTGCTAGCCAAATAGAAACTTAGCCCCAATGAAGTCGAAGACTTTTTTCCTTTAAAATAATTTAGTCCTAGCATTCATTGCAAATTGATAGTGTGACGTTTATATTCCACTAGAGCCTGCAACTATGTATAACATTTGGGAATTGCTGATGAGGGGCGCCAAGGAGAACACACTTCCGGTCTAGTTGAGGCCTAGAAGCCGTATTAGTGTGAAAATCGAATAATTATCTCACTCTTTTTCGTTACTCCGGTCCTTATGTTCGTGTATCACAATGCGATTATTGTTATGAAAGTTTAGCAATAACAAAAATGTCGATCAAATCATACAAGATTTTTTCCCATTTGTGAGCAACTCGATTGTTATTGTAAGGTAGTGAATTAGTGGAGTCCATCAACTTTTCGAGTGGAAATTGTATCTCGCTTGTTTAGGTATACATGGGGTGTGTTCTGGAAACCAAGAAGCGCTATGCCGGCTGGATGTTTGAGAGCGAGGACGATGAAGAAGGAGTTCTGGACGCCAAAGGAATAGAAACTATCCGAAGAGATACATGTCCGGTTGTTGCCAAGGTGATCCCCTCCGTGTCGCTATCACTCCACTAGATCGGTCATTCATCCTTTTGAGGTACTGGAAAGGAGTTTGAAGCTGATATTCACCCGTAACTGGCGTGGGCTGAGCGTCTACCTCAACACGAAGCTGTCACGTCTTCGGGACTTGCCTTACACGGATTTCGTGTTTTCGAAGGAGTTCCGAGGCGAATACGCCGAAAACGCCGCTGTTCCTCAGCGGAAGGTGGCACTGTGAGGGAGCAGATCTTCGAGGCCTGCCGTATTCCTGGAGAACTGTTTATCATTCAGGTCAATTGCTGCTGACAGTCCTGCCCACATTCCCCTTCGCGGGGAGCGAATACCCTACATTGTCACCGATGGGCCGCCTGAGGCTACAGTCATCTCCTGCGTTCGTTCACTTCCGGAATTTATTTCGGATAGGAATCTTCAGGTAGGGATTCTCCCACATTACGGAGCTACATATATCGTCATTCCTCATCCAAGCCCCATTGGTAGGCCCGTTATTATGCAGGGGTATCAAAAAGTTTCCGAGCTAGACCACTCGCAGGATAGCTATGTACTGCACTGGAATTTTAAAGCGAATATACCAACGGTGTCGCTTGATGAAACTGCGCGATGTCTGCGATTTCGCGTTTTTTTCGTCGCATCTCCGTAACTCTCTTTAATTTTGACCATTTTCAAAGAGGAGTAGATATTCGGAATCGGGATGATCCAATCTATCCTGTGATGTGCTTAGATGTTGAAAATTCGAAAATTTTTGTTGATCATGTAGAAAAATCACCTAAGGATACAATTAAGAGAGACTCGCTGCTTCGAGTCTCCCCTAATTGTATCCGCAGGTACTTTTGTTGGAATGAATCCCGATAATTCCTCATTTTTGTGAAGAAGTTGTTACAGTGCTCTATAAATCCTTTTTTCGGGCTTGGAACAAAATGAGGACAAGAACGGTACCTCATATGACTAGGATATGAACCAGAATACCAATTTCATCAATTTCTGCAATAATTTTCACATTTTCGGCTGTTTTGAAGGGAAATCGACGTGTGATGTCTTCGAGTGTACTTCTTTTCAATTATCTTGAAACCTCCTCACTGCGATTGTGCTTTTAATCGCATGTGGTTGCGATTTAGAGAAAAAGTACCTTCTCATCCTGAAAAATGACCTTTCCTATGATGAAGTGATTTTTTTTTGGAAAGAGATAACCCGTGAATTCACAATTTGTCACTCATTATGGTTTTTAACCTTCTGCAACGGCAACAGCATATGTTCCCCTGCACCATTTTCCCCTGTACCCGCGTCCCTGGCAGGCTATAATCGCGGCCTCGCTATCGCTCGAGAGATAGATCGCTGGGCCTCGCCATAGACTGATGTGCCCTGCGGTATTTTCGCACCTCTTCGATGCGATTGCATCTGAAAATAGAAAGAGAGTATCGACAAATGGAAAGTTGAAAAATGAGGTTTTACTTTTTCGACGAAATATGGGATGAAATCCGATTCCCAGAGTTTTTTCAGTGTGTTGTTAGAAAATCTCACGGGTTGGAGCTGGACAACAAAACTTTTGAAATGAACAGTGCTTCAGCTATACATAATGTTGAAATTCACTATGAAAAACTCCTGCCCGTGAGATTTCCTAACAACAAGCTGATAAAGTCTGAAATTATGTTTTCTCGACATGTTTTCTCGACAAGTATGCATTCCACAATTGTCGAAAAAACAAAACCTTAGTTTTTTTTCTTCAACTATATTTCTCAACACTTCCTTCCTATTTTCAGATGCAATCGCATCGAAGAGGTGCGAAAATACCGCCGGGCACATCAGTCTACGGCGAGGCCCAGCGATCTATCTCTCGAGCGATAGCGAGGCCGCGATTATAGCCTGCCAGGGACGCGGGTACAGGGGAAAATGGTGCAGGGGAACATATGCTGTTGCCGTTGCAGAAGGTTAAAAACCATAATGAGTGACAAATTGTGAATTCACGGGTTATCTCTTTCCAAAAAAAATCACTTCATCATAGGAAAGGTCGTTTTTCAGGATGAGAAGGTACTTTTTCTCTAAATCGCAACCACATGCGATTAAAAGCACAATCGCAGTGAGGAGGTTTCAAGATAATTGAAAAGAAGTACACTCGAAGACATCACACGTCGATTTCCCTTCAAAACAGCCGAAAATGTGAAAATTATTGCAGAAATTGATGAAATTGGTATTCTGGTTCATATCCTAGTCATATGAGGTACCGTTCTTGTCCTCATTTTGTTCCAAGCCCGAAAAAAGGATTTATAGAGCACTGTAACAACTTCTTCACAAAAATGAGGAATTATCGGGATTCATTCCAACAAAAGTACCTGCGGATACAATTAGGGGAGACTCGAAGCAGCGAGTCTCTCTTAATTGTATCCTTAGGTGATTTTTCTACATGATCAACAAAAATTTTCGAATTTTCAACATCTAAGCACATCACAGGATAGATTGGATCATCCCGATTCCGAATATCTACTCCTCTTTGAAAATGGTCAAAATTAAAGAGAGTTACGGAGATGCGACGAAAAAAACGCGAAATCGCAGACATCGCGCAGTTTCATCAAGCGACACCGTTGGTATTGTATATGTAGATCCCTCGAAGGTCCACGCAATTTCGATTCTGCCATTTTATTGAACTTGACCAATTTTATAAGAAACTAGCGCCCCTACGGGTCGCTAGAAAGTGGGGTGGGGCATCGTCAAATTGGTTAATTCTGTTCAAATGCAAAACCCCACCTATGAAATCCGTATATTCTGCCATTCTGGCAGCTAACGTTGGGCTACCAATCTTGATGTTAGCCTTTATCGAAAATTCTTCATCACATAAGGTCATGTAAATTTACTCTGCGGTGTAATGTTATTTCCTCCCCTTCTTTATCACAGCATTTCTTTACCATATCTGGACGTTTCCCACATTGTTGAGCTGAAGCGCACCCCAACTCCTTCGACGAACCCGTAGCCTGGTCTTTTCTAAGCCACTGATCTCCGGCGCACCATCTTCACCCAAGGGTTTCCCACAATGCTGAGGCTAGACTTACTTTTCTTCATAGAAGGGCTCACATCCTTCTTGCAGCTGCGCGATTGGGCATCTGTGGGCCGCTCAGCACTGCCGCGATCGGGCATCTGTGGGCCGCACAGCACCGCCGCGATCGCGCATCTGTGGGCCGCACAGCACCGGCGCGATCGGGCACCTGTAGGCCGCACAGCACCGACGCGATCGGGCACCTGTGGGCCGCACAGCACCGGCTCGATCGGGCATCTGTGGCCGCACAGCACCGCCGCCATCGGGCATCTGTGGGCCGCACAGCACCGGCGCGATCGGGCATCTGTGGGCCGCACAGCACCGCCGCGATCGGGCATCTGTGGGCCGCACAGCACCGCCGCGATCGGGCATCTGTGGGCTATACAATGCCGCCGTGAGCCGCCTAGCATAGTGGTAATCCTGCTCCGTATGTCATGCAGCCTGAATACTCGTAATCACTGTCTCACTCGCGAGACTGCCAGCGCAGGAGGCTGGTCTCGCCGTGAAATCCTGAAGGCATTGTCTAAGTCTCTCGTTTTTGTCATTGGCGACTGTATCCATCATTGTCGTATCGGCCGACCGTCTCGTCAGCTTCGCCTCATCCGCCAGCACTATCTATGAGCTGAGCACATGGTGAAACGACGCGATCACGTGCCTGCCCCCCACGCCTGCGCTCTAGAAAATTTTGTTGCTCTACCAGGATTTATATGAGAGGATTTTATCTCATGGGAACGAATATGACATCTGAGGCTTTTTTTTTCGTATTCTTTCTGGTTTTTCTTTTCCTACAGTTACACTAGCGCTAGCGCTAAGAGAATCTACAGACACTAATAGACCACTGGCATCCAGATACACTCGCTATCTCTGTCTCTTTCTCAGTACACGAGCAGCGTGAAATTGCACTTTTTCATTTTCCGTGATTCTTCCTGAATTCTCTATTTCTCCTCTATTGCACGAATTCCAGATTCACATTATCTACTATGCCCACGTGCACATACTTCCTGCGCTACGTCGGGTCACTGATCTCCTCCTCCTTACCATACGATGGCACGCAGAAGTTAATTCGCCTTGTTTCACGTGAGTCTCCTCTCCTCCTTTTTTTTGTGTCATCTGCTGCCAATTTCCTTGTATTAGACCTGGCTGCCTGACTTCCGGAAGCGATCCTTGGTGCTCCTTCTGTGTGGATCTGCGATCAGCCTTCCAGTACGCACTCTCGACGATAAGTCGTGAGGAGCGTTTGCGAGCGATATCTCGCATCGCCTGTGCTCACTGCCAGAAGCAACCACTTTGCGATATGAATCGGTGTCAGAATCACGCCTGCTCCATTAAGAAGGTGAGTTTATAGTTCATTTAGTGTCGCGGACGTGTTGCTACCCTCAACCTATCTGCCGTTGCTCTGCACTACTGCGCCTTTCAACATTGGCGGAGGATGCGCCACAACCAAAATGTTTGGTGATGCCGGCAGAGAACTGGCGGACATAAGTGGTAGTGTTATCCTAAGATCAGCCGGATAAAGGATAAAGTGGTCGGCGTTGATCAATCCGGTCACGAGGGATGCGCCACGCATTCGACTTCATCTGAGCATCGCTGAATGCGTATGTGCCCTATACAGTGACTTGCGGGG
>JARK01000096.1:44929-62757 GCA_000688135.1 Ancylostoma ceylanicum | reverse complement strand
GGGGGGGGGGGGACGACTTTTGGAATTTCTCTTTGCAGAATCAACCCAGTCGTGAAGGGTGAAGAGTTGGGCAACTGTCCTGAAACCTGCACATACTTGCACACGCTCCTCGTTGGTGAGGTCCGCATCTGGATCAGCGGTCGCATCCCCATCTGCGGCTACGTGCCGACTTATCAACTCGGCTTCCACATTCCAAAACTTTGGATTTGGCCAGTGCAGCTCACCCTGGATCACTCTAAACAAGTCAACTTTAGACCTCTCTTCAGAACACCATTTTTCTAACGTACTTTGGCGGTAGATCAATCGATACGTGCTCGGTGGTCTTGTTTCCGCTGAATGGTGGCCAAGAGAATCTAAACTCTGAAGGTCATGCTTCCTTACTCATCTACCTCATTGCTGTTCACTAAATCCACCAACCTTTTCGTGGATGGGTCGCCAGTCTTCGCGAAGTTCGTCACCATGTTTGTGAGTATCTTCGCCATGTTTTCGTCTCTCTTCGTGAACGGTCGGATCTCGAAGTTGCTGCTATATCCTCGTGAGAAAATGAAAGCGTGATCGAGGCCGTGGAACGCCTCCATCTTTCGATCTGCAAAGAAAAATGTCACGCTTCGGGATGGCAAAGCCTATTCTTCAGGCGATACCAGCTACTTGAGACAGTGTTCCAGCGTGATGGAATGAGTAGAGTTTGGAGAGCGTGCGAAAAAAAAAAAACTGGGACATCCACCACTTTGATGGCTCGAGGCTGAGCAAAGTGCCCCCACAGCCTTACTTTTCTCAACAGGAACCCTTATGGGCTACCATAAACAGCTTTTACAACTGCAAAGGTCAGCCTTGAGGCATATCCCATATTTTAGTAGGCCATCTTTACAGTCATGTGGCAGCAACGAGCCTGCAAGGAATATCAAGCAAACTTTTGGGCAAGCGTCACGCTGCTCTCCATTGATATCATAAAGGTTCCCTATTCAGGTGGAGAAACGTTTCGGATCAGCAAGTTCAAAATGATTGAGAGTAACTACTCGAATAGTGGTTTTTTCCAGTTGAAAACGACCGAATTGCTCGAATAACCTCATTGTCGAATGCATTGTTCAAATGCCTCTTTCTTGGGAATTCGAATGAATGAACTACTCAAATGTTCGAATTATTGAACATTTCTTTGAATAAATTCGATTCTGTCACAAGGATAGTTCCCATACCTGCATGGCTTTTCTTCTGATATTTGGATTCACTTTGGGATTTCTTGGACCTTCTAGATGTTAACGGATGTTAAAGGGAATTACCTTTCAATGTCTGATCTTTCCTGAGAATCGTGACAGGGTCTCTTCCAAATAAGTTGAAGGTCTTCTTTTCCTGGAAAGTTGGAAGTATGATGACGAACATATAGGTGACAAAAAGCACACTCGTGTAGTTAGATTACACTTGGGCTAATAATGTAAATGTTATTGGCTGAAAACGATGGGCATAACTACATGAGAAAAATTAAATAGAATACGCGGTCCAAAGAGCAAGAACTGCGACTGTATTGAGTTTTCAAAGTTTTTCCCATTCTTCAAACAAACCATGACTTGTAGTACAAGCAACCATTGAAGCGTACCTCTTCAAAAATAGGACTTTCAGGAATGTAGTCGAATGAGTAGGCAAACACAGTCATGTTGTTCTGTATGTAGGCGTCGATCTCTCGTTGACAGGGAGCGACGAACTCTATGTCGGCCTCCATCTGCAATTGATATGGAAGGGTTTTTTCCTGCTTTTGCTTTTTCGATTTCTTTTTGCTTTGTTAGAGCTGAACTGGGTGTAAAAGAGTACCATTTGCAGTGCGGACACAACTCGACTCGTCTCAAAAGTATTGGATGGGTCGTCGATGTACCTGAAAATCCATTCAGTTTGTTCTATTATATAATAGTTCGTAGGAGTTGTCCAGGGTCTTGCCTCACAAAAGAGGCATTCGCCACAAGGTGTAGCGTAGAATTACTGAGCTTCGTCGGCGATGTGTCGTGGAACGAGCCCTCTATGATGCGGAACACGCTCTCTCCGGACTCCTCCGCAGTCAGTGTGGACTTTCGGTGCAGGTTGTAGAACTGTGCTTGAACCCATCGTCATTCTCAGCATGATCAATCGAGAATTCTTCCAAGCCACTCACGTTTCTTGTGCGCCCACTCCTTGCGAGCCACGCCAGTCATGATGGGAATGCGGGCGTAGTTCCGGACCAGATCTACGCCGGACATCGGCACGAGGTCTCCATCGACGACCATTTTTGACACTCCGAGCTGAAAAAGAACGAATCAGGAGTTGAGATGAGAATGAACAAGAAAATGCAGCGGAGGAAGAAGAATTTAGCAGGATTATAGTGGGATGTTGTGGAAATTAAAGATGAAAATGGAACTCCGACATCTCCAAGATCAAAATCCGTGCTCTTCTGATCTACATGAAAGAAAATCCAGAGCCACGTACCTCGATTGCAAGTGCCTTGCGGAAAAGCAGCGAAGAGAAGTTCATGCCTTTGCGGAGACACTCAAGCTGCTCCTGAGGATTTTGGTCGTCCTGAAACCATCTTTTAATCCTTGATTTCTCTAGACATGGTTCACCCAGACACAAGCGATAGACGATTTACCACTGTTTTCTTTACTTCACGTGGTCACATAACCAGATATATACGAGGTTATAAAAACATTCTTGCGTGATTAATCTTAGTGAAAAAAAGAAGAAATTCCAGTGGAGATTCTCGGTGTCTCCAAATGTACTGATTCAGCGAGCGGTTTCTGAATAAAACAGCATAGAAAATAGTTCTTTGACAACGGTTCAAGATGTGATGAAGCACTGCGTCATCTTGTTGATTACAATATTTGAACGAAAGTATGGTATCTGGGAAATGGGGAAACCAAGCCCTGTACTTTAAAAGTCACATTTGGTCCAAACTTTGCACCTATTCCCGGGCTTCAACAGTCATAATGTAGCACATTTCATTAAGTTTTCAGGTCAGTTCCATCCTCTGACGCCTATCCTGCTTCCTAACAGAAAACTCTGAGAAGTAAATTCGATGAAAGTGGGCTATCATTGAGAGCGTGAAGTAGTAGGTCCTGTATTGGTTATGATCTGTTTTTATGGGAAACCGCAGGTACCACTGGAAAGAATTCTCCTTGCGTTTGGAGAGCTATCTGAACAGTAACGCTCTGCTCGATGATTTGTGGATTTTCCACTAAACATTCTAGGACGAAGTGCAAGCCAAATGAGACCACTATTTGTATCACAAATCTCCGCCCTGGATACGTATATACGAGGGCGGGTTGAAAAGTTTCCGGAATGACAATAAAAACGAAAGAAATCACATGCACTCAATAGTTCATATTTTTGCCTATTCCCATGGGAGCTCAACGCATTTGGTCCGATCTCTTCCATGCCATCCGTTCTTTCCCTACAATCCCCTTCTGTGAAGCAGACAAAATAACCGTCTACAGCTAAAATTCGCTCGTCGCATAACCATAATCTTTCCTTAGACAGAAGAAATTTGATTTCCATGGACGAGCAGGAGTACGATGAAGTCAATAAAGAAAGATAAGCTGACAGGGAGAAGTTTCGAACTCGATACTCACAGGTTTCCGCCGAGGCATCGGTATTTTTAAAGCGGTCATACTGTCATGCACATGCAAAGGTGTTTTACTTGAGCAGACAAGGGCACTTCGCTAGAATTCCCACTTCAAATTCTCTCAAAAATCTTGGTCGATATGACAAAGTAACACCTTCTCCGATATTTAGCGAAATTCCCTCGGCGGGACCGAGAACAGGTACCACCACCACTGCACGGCAATAAATGGACCTTTCCTTCTTCGGACCCTATTTTGTGGTCTCATTCGGAGTTTCGAACATTGTCATATATCCAGAGCGTAGTACTAAATCTAGGCTTCAATTTCAGCTATGGCTTCCTTTTCCAGTCCAAGGTAACTGTTCAAAACAGGAGGCTAAGTTTCTCGTTGGAATATGTTCTTTTTAGGATTGTGGAAATGCGGCACCGCCTTTTCAAAAAGTTTTCTAGACTTATTATCTCTTGTGAAATAAAGACTTATTGTACATAAGGGATGCCCAGAAGCTTCTCGATTTCGTACAGTTTTGATTGCCACCCGCAAAGACGACGTCAGGCATTTTATATATAATTTTTGGAACAGTGGCCTTTCTTCAACGTTCTGCGCTTGGTTCACTTTCTGTTCGCGTGTAGCTACGCTCTATTTTCCAAACCTAAAAACTAAGTTTGGGAAATGAAGAGGATTGTGTGGTGTCACCGGCATGCTAATGCGATTTGATTTCCTTTCCGTTTTCCCCTCCAAATAAAACGATATTGTGACCGCCTGAACTCCGTCTCTATAGAATAGCTGAGTGCATTCCAAGTTGCTTGGATTAAACTGCTTGTCAGAAACGGACTCTTTGTCAGATCGACCTGACATTCTTAGTGTTTTTATATGAGGGAATTATCAATACAATGCCATAAAAATGTTTGAAAAACAGCAACTATATTGTGGTCATTCCGGAAACTTTTCAACCCACCCTCGTATATTCTTTCAAATACGATCATCTCAAGCGGATTCTGGGCGTTCGTTCTTTTCTCGTAGTTGAGCCCGCAGACTACTCTGGAAACCTCACAAATCGCCTTTTAATTTCTCTCACCGTTAAGCAAGAGATGAGCTCGGTCTGGTAGTTGCACTTCTTTTGAGCCAGGTCTTCCGGCGTGTACTCGTCACCGATCACTTCCCATGTGTAGTCACCACTTATCGTCTTCTCGCACCTAAATTCACCCTGTTGTAAGACAGCAGTAGTGGTCGTGAGGGTGAGGAATGCGCCTGCGTAGAAATTGGAGGAATTTTTTTCTACGTGAAGTCGGCAAAAGTTAGTACTTGGCCCATTTCCACTTTGTTTTACCATTATTCTGTGTGTTTACCTGCAGCTGTAGCTTCTTTCACAAGCGAAGATAACTACGTGCTCGTGCCAATTGTCTCTCTTTCCGGCCTGCCTAGTCGAATTTCACACACTTCCTCACGCTCCTTTTCTATCTAATATCTCTTCAAATATCTACCCTTGTGAAGTGGATCATATTTTAGTTTTCAACTGGTTTTCCGCAAACTTCCTATACTTCACACCTTGTTTGTGAAAGCGGTATGAACAGAAGTTTCTGGCAGTGTTTTCACATTTAAACAAGTTATTTTTGAGTTCTGTCACTGCTTCTTACGGCATGGCTTTGGGCCACCCACCTCAGATAGCTGACTAAGTTCTCCACACTCCAACAGGGCGTACCGTGCCTATGGATCGCCCAACCAGCCGTGACCGACCCGCTCATTATGATCGCCTGTTGTGCCAACCCTGAAAATTAATGAGTCCTTTGGTGCCACTGAAAAATGGTATGGTAGGAAGAAGGCACACCTTGAGTTTTTGGACTGAGTGCAAGGAGACTGCATGCAGCCCCTCCAGCTGACTCTCCCATCAAGGTGACTCTGGTCGGGTCGCCTCCGAACTGTTTGATGTTCGCCTGGATCCATTGAAGAGCCATCACCTGGTCCCAGATGCCAAAGTTGCCTTCGACTTTGTCGCCAACCCGCGAGTTTAGGAAACCTGAACAAATTCTCGTTGGAATTTCATTAGAAGAAACTTACTCAACGGCTGAAAAATAAAAATTAACAGTCGGATGGGTATAGGCAGTCGACTTATGAGTTATGAGCGTAAAGCACTGGTTGGAGAGAGGAACCAGCGAATTGGGGTACGGAGGGTATCTGGTTATGAAGCCTTTTGGGTACATGCACAACACATTTCAGATTGGAGGAACTGTAAGTGATAAAAGAGAAGAATCTAGTTGTAATAAAGAGTGGAGAGTGTGTTAGTTAAATCATACACATAATAACAAACAAAATAACATGGAAAACTAATTGTAAGATGGGAAAATAAAAGAGGGGGATATGCGCTATCCTATTGAAACGATTGATCGAGAGAATGTGTGGCTAATATCTCAACGGTTCATTAGAGTTTGGATTTGGATTAGTTTAATTTTGATTCCCAAATTTTATTCATATTTCCAATCCACCTAGTTGTTCAAAATCTCAATTAACTCCTTCTGGCTTCAAAAACAATTTCAAATTGCTGATGTCTGGTCCATAGCCAGGTTTCAGAAACAGTACATATCAGAACATTGATTGCACAATTTCCCGTAGTTTAAAAAAATATGATTCAATATCTATCCCCTGCTTACTTAACAAGGAGTGATGCATAAAACAGTCAAGCAAACTGAATGAAAAACAAGCTGTTGCAATTCTGGTACAGATCTTTGCTGAAAGAACTGATATCTCCACACTTTTTTTAATATCAAAGAGGAAAAAGGAGTTACGCTTATTGAAGAGCTGAAAGGAAACGCCTGAGAATGAAAACAGATCACTCCTACCTACGTAGAACTGTACGAATGTCTCCTACCTAGAGGACCAAGTCGATAGTTGATTGTGACGAATGTGATTCCTTTGAATATGATGTTCCGAGCGACAGTCTAAAATGACAGCTACATTGTATTCTCCAAAAGTCACCACAATTTCTCCGCACTCACCTCCATATCGATGCCAGTATCAGCAGATCCAGCCAGGAATGAACCTCCATGTATCCACACGATGATCGGGAAGGTTTTTGACTCGTCCTCGTGGTCCTGAAACTTGTCGTTGCTTGATCAGGGTCGCCCCCACCTAGAGATGCACCCACGTATGGACTGAAGACGTTCAGGTACAGGCAATCCTCGCTCTGTCGCTTCATGTTCTCTGCCGAGTACTTGTCGTATCGATGGAAGTCCATGAACTGAATGCACGGAGGGCCGTACTCGACAGCGGACAGCTCCTGGTGCCATCGGGATTTCTTCACCGGCTTCTGCAAAGTATAGATCAGTTTCCCGCTGGTTGGCACCACTGCTTCTGATTATCTCTATTCTTTGAATTGAAACTGCGCCAGATTTTGACGGTCACCACAGAGAACGGTGATCGAAATGTAAAGTGAACTCCGAAAACCAGAAAGGAAACAGTAGAAAGCAAATGACGCATAGATAGCTCAAATGTCTACGTTTTAAGACCCGCGAGCAAAGCAAGCGAGTAAATGAAGAAGAAAAGAGGAATGAAGGGAGGATAAAACAATGAGTGAATGAATGAATGAGAGAGGTAATGAATGTGAATGAATGAATGAATGAATGAATGAATGAATGAATGAATGAATGAATGAATGAATGAATGAATGAACGAACGAATGAATGAACGAATGAATGAATGAATGAATGAATGAATGAATGAATGACTGCATGAATGAATGAATGAATGAATGAATGAATGAATGAATGAATGAATGAATGAATGAATGAATGAATGAATGAATGAATGAAACGAAGTGAAATGAAATGAAATGAAAGGGGACTTGCTCTCAATAGGTCTATTTATTACTGTCAATTTTTGTTCTTCTCTTTTTCTTCTTGAATTTTTCTCAGAAAATGGATGCCTAAGTTGATGTTACAGTGTGACTGGCCGAAAACTACTCGAAAATTACTAGAGTGATTCTTCTGTTGTTTTATCTAGAAGTCAAAAGTTGTCCGAAACGAGAGGGGTAATGTACGATGTAGAAATTGTATGTAGAAATTGAAGAAATTGTATGTAGAAATTTCCCGTTGAAAAAGGTGAAAAATATTGAACAATCTTCTTGAGAGCAACAGAGTGTTTTCCTTTTCGAGAAGAAAATTAAAATAATTTTGGAAACTTCTCAGCATAGCAGAGAAGTAATCCACAAGTATCCAAAGGCACTAAGACCGGAGAGATGCAAACGTGTTTCTCAAGCCTCCCTCACTCTGTCCTTGAAAGAAAGATGTTACTACGAGACAAAGGAGCATACTCATGATTACTTCTAATATTCTATTCTAGTACGCCAATTGAACAACAAACCAATAGTTTTTGTTCAAATTCTCTCTTTTGTTAGCAGAAATTCCTCTGCTCCGCGCTTTCTCCTCCACACATGTAGACATCTAACGCAATAATAAACAAAACAAGAAACAAAACTGCACTAATTTTTCGACGGAGCAAATGTATTCCGGCCCTGGCTGGTTAAAAACTGGTGATAAGACAAATCGTGGAACTACACAATGCTGGCAGTGAGCAGAGTAATGGAGACGGGATATGGGTGGGTAAAAACCAGCCGGAACACATGGGTTCGCACCAGTTGATTCGCAGACACGCAAAGCTGCAGGGAGGGAAGCAATCGGTAACTATGGATGCGAGATGCTGGCTGACCTATACTTTAGAAATAGATCTCATCTGGAACTGATTCCAGACAGTACACGTCTTCAGCTCTGTGAGAAGAATCGGCGCATCCAATCTTTCAGCTAGCCACTTCGTCACTCGGAAACAAAAGCGAATAAATGAGATAAAACAATGAGATAGCGGAGAAACAGGGCTTAGTTAATTGATTTATCAGATATCCCATGTCCACAGAGGGAAAAAGAAGAAAGGAAAAGAAAATCAAATACGTGCACAGATGAACTGTCTAAACAATCGAGAGCTCCCGAAGAACTTGCCTTCATACCACATCAAACACTTCATACCATGTTCAACAGTGAAATCGACAATTTATGAGATTACCCTGGGTAAACAAGTTGGCACTCGTGTTAACGGCCGATAAATTTCTGTGTTGTTAGCAAATTTACACTGTGTAATCTGAATGATGTCTGTGGCCGTAAGTCAGCGAAATTAAGCGCAAGGGTTCATAAGAAACGTAAAAGAGTGCCTGTAATGTTGTTGTCTTTGCCTTACAGACTCTATGTTGTGAATTCAATGTATTCTCATAGAATCTAAGACCTTCATTTCAAAAATGTATGCCTTGCTTCCCACCCAACAAACGTGCAAGAAGACCAAAAGGGCACAGCTCTGTATTTTTGCTCTCTATTTCGTTTTGGAAAAAAGATATTTGAAGGCGCTGTGTCTGCCTCCAATAAGGGATTTCCCATTGGTAACATGTCTAAACGAACTATGGTTCCTTTCACCACGAACGGTAGTCGAAGAGAGATTAGAGAAACAAAGAACGTGAAAAAGTGTACGGTCATCGAGAAGACAGTTAAGAGAGTCGCTCGCGCAGCACAAATACTCAACTATCGTAGCTTACGAAACAGACAATACGACTTTGATTTCGATCATACCATTCCGTTTCGCGCGTGGTTCACTAGAACATCTGGGGCTATACATTCACTGATGGTTCACCTTGTGTGATCCTTGAAGAAATCCAAATCAGCTATGCTTAAATACAATTTCTCAGAAGAATTCCATTCGAGGCGAACTGAAACTTGGCAATCTTGTTCTTGCACGCCAAAACTAGTCTCTGTGTTTAGTATTGGGAACATCGAAAGATTAGGAAAAGTTGCTTTACAAAGACTTCTGTGAGAATGCTTGGCGCTTTCGCTAGATTACGAGGTCACAAATGCGATTAACCTGCCCCAGAGCGTCTTCTGACATTCTCAATCGTGTAGTGCATGGGAGAAAAGAATTCTGAATGATTTTCAGGTGAAATGGGTGGCATAAAATTTTGGATTCTCTTTTAGTATGTGTCTCTACTCGTGACTCGTCAAAAAAGACAGCTTCCTGCTTCGCAAGTGGTCTCGATACTTTCGAGACCCATTCAATGCGCATTAGGCTCGAGATGCGGCGCTATCGTGAATATGAATCCGCTTTACAACGAGCACAGGACACACTGCACGCCTCGTCTGCAGAACCACTCAAAAATGGCGTATTTTAAATGTTCCAGTAGTTAATCAAGAGAATAAATCACAGATTTCCTTAGAAGGGCCACAAGATGAGGAGTAGAGTAAGCACAAAGGAAGCCAATAAAAGCGTGCACAGCACGTGAACGCATATTAGTGAACACGGAAAGACACACGGAAAGACAACGATAAAAATAGCAGCGCTTACCTGAAACCTGAGATTACCAGTAGGAGGCTCAGCATAGGGAATACCGCGGAATATCTGGATGTGGCGACCGTCGATATTGTAGATTTTGCCTCTGACGAGCCCCTGCTCAACCCACACCGACCGGGACTTCTCCAGCACTTGTCCGAGCGCATCGACGGCGAGCAGCACGAGCAGCGCCAGGAGTCGCATCCCGAAAGGGTCACCGCTCGGTCGCCGGTTATCGCGAGCCCCGAGCAGTGGCGTTGTTGATGAGGAACAATGCGACAACTGACGGCTGCCGCTTACACACGTCTGTGCGATGCTGTAATGAAGTACGGCGCGACGTTCTGGAGATGTGGAAGCTTACTTCTGCCAAAGTTTCCTCTCAGAATACGTTTATGGACAGCAATAAATGTCTTGAGAGTGCTTCAAAAATTTGCTTATTGAAATACATTCAAAGCTGCACAGAAAAAAAAACTCGTCGGAAAATATTAGTACGAGTGGACTCTTAACATCTTAACATTCTGATTTTTAACCAAGACTCCTTCTGAAAATGTTTTTATCTTGTGCTCAAAACGGTCTCATATAGTAACGGGATTGCCGTTCGTTCTCCTTCTTACGCATTTTTTATTTATTTATTCACAGACGTGGAACACTGTTCACTTAGATACAAAAATTCAAAGTCAGTAAATACAATAGCACACAATCTCATTACAATATATTAACGCGACAAAGCCACAATATGTTAAGAAACCTCTGAAAGTAGCATTATTGCGAATTTCTTGAACGCTTTAACTGATAAACGAGGAAACCCTGAAAAAATCACCCTATGCTAAGCCCTAGGAAGACACGCTTGGACAAAAGCTTTTTCGTGCACCTTTCAATGTATTTCAATCAGCAAATTTTTGGAGCACTTCTGAGGGATTTGACGAAATCCATTCCTGAAAGCTGGCTCGATATTCGATCATTTTATGGGAAATGGTTCACTAGCAATCCATAATCTCTATGAAAATGCCGTCTGCCACCTTCCTCGGCTACGGGATATCTTATACTGCAAGAAGAATATAAAGCAGTTTGCAATCAAAGTCTCTGTTCCATATTCGGAATCATTCCAAAGCACACTGCGAATCTCTGGAATTTCCGTCTAAAAGCTGTTGGCAAAAAGGTCCATTATTGTGTAAGTTACCCTGGGGAATGCCAGTTGGACTTGATGTCAAGGATGAATAAAAGTGCGTGATAGATACGGGTTTTAAAGGATTGCGACTAAAAAATTACAAAAGGAAAGGTGGGCGGAGCAAGAATCCGAAGAGAATAAGAAATTTGCGAGGGAGACAGAGCACGCGAAAAGGCAACACGATCAAGACTTTTTAAGAAAACACAGATTTTTGGGAGATCAATGAGTCCGCAATCTATGCAGGAGATATTTAGTCTTGATGTCCCGTTTTCTAACTTTTTTTCTATTTCTTGAAAGTTTTCCTCTTCGAGGATTTTGCTGCAGCGCCACAAGCACAGAGGCGGAAGGCACCGTTCCCGTATTTGGCCAGGCCATGACTACATGCTGCAGGTGTGAGGCTGGCACGAGGGTTTGGCTGTTGGAGAAATGTAGACGAGCATTTCCGAAGCGTTTCCGTTCTTATTTCTGGGATATTGCGATGTGATTCAATATAACTTTCTTTTTGGGGACAACATCCACAATCACACCTAATGCTAGTATTTGCTCCAAAAGTTCGCGGTTCGCTAGAGAAGCTCTCTAGATGATCAAAGACCTGTTTTCTCTACGGGTGCGGTGGACGAAAATCCGTTTCTGAGTTCTGGCTGAATATTCGACTAATGGAAAATGGTTCGCTAGCCATCCTTATTCTCTAGGAAATTGCAGTATGGGCCTTCACCTTCCCCAGTCTCCGGGATCCCTTATTCCGCAAGAAAAATTCGACAATCAAGCCTCAATGGCATGGGGCATCAGTCTGGGGAATGTCTGAGGTAAACCATTTTTTACCCCACATGAAGGGGTGTGCATAGATATAACGTTGCATTTGACGCTAAATACTGACTAGAAAAGTGCGAGCGATAATTTGACTAGCGAAAGCATTTTCTACCAACTCATGTTGAAAAAATACTGGAAAAGCAATGCAAATGGACCCGAAGTGATGCAAAAAAATCACCCTATGCTAGCCCCAGGAACGGGCCAATGTATTGGAAACTGCACCTGCACCCATCTTGAGACTCATGATCGAAACCACTTACACCTGCCCTCATAATAGCAGATGCGTAAATAATATTAATATCTTCCAATCAACTTTTTATTCATTATTCGAATGTATAAGGAACATCCCTGATTTTACTGGACAAAAGAGAACGTCGTACACATCTTAAAAACCGGTATACTTAGGATATTTTGCCACTCTCACATTTGAAAGCCGCCTTGAGAGACGTGTGCAAGAAAAGGAGAAGTTTTGCATTCCATCAAAGGAGGTTTGACGACATTTTGCGGCCAAATGATAAGCATTAGAAGGAAAACTTTCTATCGCGGATCATCGCGATTGCTCGCCGCGCGATGGTATGTGAGCAGGACGGGTGCGCAGCTTATCTCCTCTCTCATCTAAAAAACAGTGCTGCGCACCCGCCCTGCAGACCTTTTTAAGCCTCCAGTGAGGCTTCTTTGTTTCATTGTCTTTTTTTTATATAATAATTCCATTTTTGTTCTTTTCTCTCTTGTACATTTTTTGGTTGATTTTTATGGGGTTTAATTACCCAAGTTTGAGGTAATGAATGGTTGATTGCGTTGGGTGGTCGAGTGTCGTTTTTCGTAACCGCGTGGCACAAGGCACGAGCTTAACCGCTACTTTACTTTCCTTGCTGAATTTAGTTTATCTTGCCTCTAAGTTTCTATGTTCAATGATACGCCTCAGGCCTGCGCATCCGCAATCAGTAATTGTACAGCTGCTTTCTAACCCTTCTAAGATTCTCCACAGCATTTAATCTACGTACTTTTGAGGAAGTCCCACTGCAGAACCAAACGTTTGTGTTCTGTTCTTCCAGCATTCTGATTATGGCTTCTTGCTTTGGTTTTCTTTCACGTGATTTTTTTGCGTTTTTTTTTCTGGCGCCTTGTCAGAGCGATAATCGGAAATTTTCTCAATTTTTCTCCTTCGCGCCGAGTCTGAGACCGCCGGAGAGGAAGGAGTTTTTCTCCGCCATTGCTGAATGTTTTCGTCCCCCGCTGCTGTTGTATCTGAGGCGAAAAAATATTCAAAAATTGAATGAGTTATATCTCCAATATCTTTTTTGCCGTACAGGTTGTTATAGGAACGCCTTTATTGGCCGTCGTTTCGACAATACGTCGTTTTCAAGGCTTGAAAGTGGATCAATTTTCTCGAATCTGCGCTCTGATCCCATCAAACCTCTCCTCCGATCTGCACATTCAACTCGTTTCGGCTAGACAACGATGAGCACCGACTGTGAAGAGAAAACCTACCTGGTGTTCCGCCAATATGCGGGATGTTGAACCTCACACTACTATACTCGAGTGTCACCAGCAGACAAGTGAGAATCGCTCAGCGGTTGTGCATGAGCTGATTGGCGACAATCGTATATCTCACACAATGGGATGAACGGCATCAGCTCACTGGTTATCGACAACTGCTCATTTCTGTTATTCATTATCGCACAGAGATTCAGGATGCTCCGAGCGTTTTCCTAGCCGAGATTTCTGGTCTGTGAGCCAGAATCGTGCACCACATAGCCAAGACGTTTCCACTGTGGTCTTCTCGTTTGTGGCTCCCCAGTGGCAAAATTGAACTTTCCCGTCTTTTAGTAGCCAGATGTTCATTTACTCGAACATGCAGTGGTCGGCCGGTCTCCGTAGATCGCGTGGCAGCAGAGGCATTAAATTTGGTAAACAACTCCCCTTATAGTGCAATCTCCGCTTTTTTCGTAGGGACAAATAACGCATTGTACTGCTTGACATGTTCTGTCATAGAGTCTATTGTGGACCAGCTGTTTCTTGATGTTGTCGTTAGGGATGTTCACCAAAACTGCATCATCTTGCAATTGAGCCCGGATGAGACACTGTTTATAGCATTACTCATTCTATCTGAGATGAAGAGAGTGCACAAAAGAAGTTTTTGCCGCATGCATGGTTTCTGCCTTCATTGGTGGTTCAGTGATTCTGATGCTCTCGTGATGTGTAGCCGTTTCCGCGGACTACATATACCGCTAGGTTTCTGGATTCGTGGCGCTCTGCCTCTCTAGTGCAACACCCGGTAGCTGTTCTGAACATGTTACGAATCACAGCGCGCTTCATAGTTGTGGGATGAGCGGACCTTGCATGCATTATTATATTCTTAGAGCTCTCTTTACGGTACCACTTTACATGAATCATGCCGTCGGTCAGCTTCAGCTGTGTGTTGAGGAATGGTAACCAACCCTGACGAGGAGTTTCTCTTGTGAGCTTAATGTACTGTGACTGCTGATTGAGTATTCTGAAACACTCGTCCATTTCGGACTGTGTAGATGTGATCACGCAGCAGTCGCCGATGTAACGACAGTACAAAAGAAGTTGTCGTTCGAGTACCGGTTGTTCTATTTTGCTCATAAAGCAGATGGCCAGTACTTTCGCTAACCTCTGTCCCATAGCAAGTCCCCTGGTCTGGGAAAAATATCTTCCAGACCTCTTGAAAACGTTGCAACTAAGACATCCCTTAACAAGTATCATGATTCGTGCTCTACTAAAGCGGTACGTCTCGATCTCATTGCCGTGTAATCCCAGCATTTTAGCGCTTGCAGTGCGTCGCTGATTGAGACGTTAGAGTAGAGCGATGTAACATCAAATGATTAAGTTACACATTCCTGACTGAAATCAGTTTTGTGCAATTGGTCAAGGAAGTGCCTAGTGTTGGTCAGGTGAGCGGGGATCTTGGTAAGGAGCTGGCTCACAATTTTGTTCAGAAACCATGAGATCTTATCAGTCGGTCCTCCCACACAGCTTACAATCGGTCGAATTTTATATTCACTTGCTGGCAGTGAATTCATGCTAGGTCCTGAGAGTTTGTGTTTTTATAAGGTCTGAAAAATTAAAAATTGAAATACTTTCGTTTCTCAAAAAAAATCCCATTGATGTGCGTGTTTCTCTAATTCTTAGCACAAGTTTCAAACAACAAAGTGCTGAAGACTCGTTTCTCGGAGGTGATTGCCAGCGCTGCTTCATGGAATCCACAGCAACGCTCGTAAATAAACGCATACATCTGCGAGTTGAAATGCACCGCGCCACACTTTAGTGGCACATTTGTCAGGGATTTTAACGGCTGAGTACCCTTCGGAAATATCCTGCTAATGCATTTCACCTTTTTCCTAACAACAAATGAGTATTTTTGCTTGGTGCTCAGCTGCTCACATATGTTCATCTGCTGCTCAGTGGGTGGTTGTGACTTGCTTATCTGGAAAAATGCAAAAACTACAGCTGATTGAAGCTTTTGTTTGTCTTTTTGTTAATTACCCTCAAGGCTAACTCTAACTCATGCACCTCTCCTCCTCTGTGATAGCAAGCTCTACGCCTTACTGCGACCTCTATTTCTTTGACTCTCTAGTGATTATTTCTATTTATTGCTGAGCGCAGCAGAGCCTCTTAGAATCCCGAGCTTTCCCAGCCAAATTGGCACCCATAAAAATGCCTGGACTTCAGTCGCCTTCCGAGGGCGGCGCGAAAAAGCGACGTGCTTTCAGTAGTAGCGTTGCTATTGCAAGTGGGTTTGCGTTGGAGGGGCAATTTGGCTATTGTTTGTGCCTGCCGCTTTCTTTGCGGACACCAACAGCGTCCAAAAACTTGACTCAGAAAAGCGGTGAGTTTCCACGTTGCTGCCTAAAAACGTGGACGCCTTCAAGGATCTTCTGTTACGGTGTTCGTGTAGACTTATGTACTCTTCGTCCTCAGAACGAGAGGAAAAAGACGGTGAGTGCTTTCTACTATGAGCATCAGTGCCGACGGGACGTTTTCTTTCCAGAAAAGACAAAAACAGTGGTTGGAAGATGGCGGACCTTGCCGGATTCGGAGAGAAGCGGGTTTATGCTAAGTTGAGTGATTTTCAAAGTTTTCATGTTGCTTGAATGGTTAAATGCGCCTTTTCTTAGAGCCTGAGCACCTATATTTTCTTACAGGCTGACGGTTATCTATTTCGCATCAATCTTTCCCTACACTCGTCCAGAGGCAGTTAATTACAGGGGTAGGTCTCAATCAGCCTTTTTTTTTTTCCGCCGTAGTTGAATGATCATAAAGCGATTTGCCATCTGTGCTTGCTGAGTAGTGTTATTCATTTAATTTGACTACTGCTACGAGGTGGTCCCTGAAACTAAACCAGAGTAATGGATAAGGGGTAAACTTCATCCTCCCAGATTCCTCTGGTACCAATTTACCAACCCTGGAGGGATGGATGGCTTTGTTGGCCACGGGCGCGATCGAACCATCGACCGTGTGCGTGCGCAGCGAGCCTCTTGCCACTGCGCCACACGCGTACCAACCAGAAACATGATAACAAGAATAGAAATTGTGAAGAGTTACGTGTGACTTGACTATAACGCTAGCCATTCCTTGTTTGGGTGACGCCAAAGGGATCGGAGAGATGTGAGCTTCGCGGAACTTTCAATCAGCTTTCAACCGGAAATGAACAACCGAAATTTCTGTCAGTGTGCGGCTTCTGTATCTTGTGTATGGAACGATATCGAGATCCTAGCGTAACATGGAGAGGTGCTTGGTAGGCTAGACGTAAGATTATTTGAAGTCAACTTTCTTTGCAGACCCATAATGATGGCGAGAGGCCGAAACGTCAGATCCCTCAAGTGTTTCATCCAAAAAACCTCGAAGGTTCAACCGCAAGATGAACCATAATAGAATTCATTTACTGCCCGCCAGCTCTAAGCAACTACCAAGCATCTTCCTGTGTTACATTCAAACTACGAGGATTGTGATTAGCCAGCACACATGTCATTTTGAGGAGGAAGTAATAGTGGAAAGGCTAGCCGTGTCAGCAATGTCTCGCTTTTTCTCAATTTTTTTTCTGGAAGTCGTTGTAGGCCAATTGCCTATCCAACATTTCAACTTACTACTATACAACCTCATTATTAATAAAATGTTGGGGGACAATGTATAGTATATCTAGAATCCTGATCCCCCTCACAATATGGGAAAGTAAGAGTAGAGGAATAATATAAAGGAATAATATAAAGGAAGGACGGAGTGGGGGAGCGGCTTCCCAAGAATGGGTTGCCGAGTTTTCGAAATTACTTTATAAAAAAATAAGAACTTTGTAACTGCTTATTCCTAATTGTTCACAGATATTATCATTTTTTGAGTAATATTTATCAATTATTCAACATTATAATCAATATCTCTACTATTTTTACTTTTCATTCGGATTCAAGGAGTGACAGAGTTGGTACTTTTTTCATCACCCGCCCACTAACTAGCAACTCCTGCGTCCGACGCTGGTATGTGCCTTTCAAATGCTTCAAGCGCTCAAACGTTCTGTACATGAACAATGCGATGCTGATTTGATGAATAAGAATTCAGAAATGGCAAATCCTACAACGACTCTTCAATCCTGCATCGAGCGATAGCAANGCCTGACCCGAATGCATGTATGTTTTGCGGATCAACGCAACACAAATCAGCTGATTGCACAAGGATTCCAAGCATCCACCAGCGACGTACCTATATGCAACAACATAGGAGATGCCTCAACTGTGGGAAAGAAGGCCACTTTGTGAAAGACTGTACAAGTAAAGGATGCAGGTATTGCACGGGGATGAAGCATCATCATACCCTCTGCCCCCAGAGGCACAACTTGGGAGAGACCACAGACCAAACCCCACCAAGGGCAAGGACAAACACTAATACTCCACAGAACAGACCGC
>JARK01000096.1:17467-30745 GCA_000688135.1 Ancylostoma ceylanicum | reverse complement strand
CCCATCTGAGGTTCCACATAATCCCATCCGAAACTAAATCACGCGAGGTTTTTAGTTTGTGCGAGCGCCCGGATGTCTTCGAAGACGCCAACGGCAGCGTTTGTTGTCCCTCGTGCAAACAGAGAGACGTTCGACTCGGCTCAACTAACTGCTACCAGGGTGCACTTCCTCGTGGTTTTTAACCGCTTGGTAAATTGATATCAATACCAGCATATACCCCAATCTAAACCTCTCTACTTGAAAGGTTTCTGAGGACGAAAACCTTTAGAGATCCAGAGCAGGCTCGGATGGCCGACGACTATCCCAGTGGTTTCACGTACCCTATGACGACTCCGTTCCGTGAAAGTGCGATAAAACCGTGACGTCAGACGGGTCGCAGCGATTGCAGTGGCAGCATATCGATTCGCGTTCGGTTGCAAGCTGCAACGAAGTGACTTGATTATCGTCGACGCCTCCTTCAGGCACCTGGGTTCGGCCGAAGCCGTTGCGAACGCGGCCGTCCGCCCGCTGACTCAGTGTTTGCCGCGGCCTGACGCATTCGCCTTCGGACGCGGGTTTCATCGTCCCGTCTTCTACTGCATAAGCCTTGTGTTGTTCGCATCTCTCTCTGGCGTTCGGAATTTGATGGTACGTAAGTTTGCTACATCGCGGTGCCAGCTCACGTATAGAATAATTTTAAAAGATTTTTAGGGAATTTATATCCTTAATCTGTGAGAGATCAACATCGTTACACCAGCACTCCATACATCTGAATAGTTGGGTCTTTTTTATTGCGTTAAAGAGAGGGAGAGAGAAGGAGAAGGAGAGAGAAGAAAGAGAAATGAAGAGAGAGAGAGAGACTTGCGTAGTGCTTTACCAACAAAGCTCTTATAATGCTTTTCAAAACTTGATTTGAGATCTACAAAAAGCCTAAATCTTTCCCATCGGGAAGTATTCTAGTCAAACAAGGAAAAAGTTGTTCCAAATCACGTTCACCGATCTCGAGAACTAAAATTTTCTCAAATGCTAGAGGTACATATGTAGGTCGTACTGAATTGACCTATGAGGTATAGAACCAACGGCTGCCCACAGATCAGCTTTATAACTATTTTTCTCAATTGTTTTATACACTTCCATGTCGTCGGCAAACATTTTGCGCACTACTCCAAACTTTGATTCTGGCAGACCATATGTATATGAAGGAAAAAAATGGAAGGAGAAGTCAGTTTGTGGGGCTCTGCCATATAACTTATAAACCGTAGAGGAGCATCCGCCGATCCATTTCTCTATTTATTTATTTATTTATTTATTTATTTATTTATTTATTTATTTATTTATTTATTTATTTATTTATCACAATAATCGACGGGCGCGTGTGGCGCAGTGGTAAGAGGCTCGCTGCGCACGCACATGGTCGATGGTTCGATCGCGCGCCTACGGCCAACCAAGCCGTCCATCCCTCCGGGGTCGGTAAATTGGTACCAGAAGAGTCTGGGAGGATGAAGCACTGACTTGGTTCATCGGATGCCCCCCGCAAGTCTCTGTACAGGGCACATACGCATTCAACGCCTCTACGATGTTCAGATGAAGTCGAATGCGTGGCGCATCCCTCGTGACGGGATTGATCAACGCCGACCACTTTATCCACTTTATCCTCTTATCACAATAATCATAGATCGGTGCACCAAAAACAAAGAAAGAGGCCATGTTTCCAGCACAGATTGAACATAAAAGGCGAAATTTGTACGAACATGGAACATGAAAAGTTCTATTATTAAGGAATCCTCGAATTCATTCTATGCAGCTTTAGGTAGTACATCAACTCGACGCAATCTGTGCAATGTTTTTTTTTCAAAAGAGATAAAAAGGACATCTGTTAGTATTATCATTTATCATCAACCATTTTCGCCAATTTCCACTCCGAGAAAAACGAAAGGGTTGGCGCAATCACTTAGCGGTCGGGTTTCACCACCTTAAACTGAACTGTTGTGGAGTTTCACGCATCTCGATAGTGTTGACACTTCAGCAGTTTCCTTGCTAGTAATTGATAGATCTCCCACTGTTCTCTTCCTTCTGTTAAATCCACCACCTTCTCTCCTCCAGATCCATGCTTCGTTTCATCTCTCTTTGAATCTTTGCTTCGGAACTCATGTAGCGTTTTCTCTATCACCTATCATCGAGCAGTTTCATCTCAATTTTCTTCACATCAGCTACCACTTAGCT
Source organism: Ancylostoma ceylanicum (assembly GCA_000688135.1). Lineage (NCBI taxonomy): Eukaryota > Metazoa > Nematoda > Chromadorea > Rhabditida > Ancylostomatidae > Ancylostoma > Ancylostoma ceylanicum. The sequence continues at coordinate 28,543 of JARK01000096.1, read as the reverse complement.
TTTATAGCAGTTGTCACAGAAATGCCGTTTTTTTTTTTTAGTTTTGGTCGCACTTCTAAACAATTCAGTGCTTACACTACTAAATAAATAAATCGGTATGTCGTTGTCCACCTGACTAAAGTGTACTCTGCTCAAATGTGTGTCATTATCTGTTTTTATGACTTGCACTATCGAGCTGGCCCATGGATTAATGATTCTATGTGTTCTATGCCTCAGCTCAGACTCTACCTCTTGTAATAGTCCGCCTTGGATATGACAATAGTTGAGTATTTTTGCTTACCAACTGCCTCGCACCTGTGCACGTATCCATCAACGTTTTCGGAAGGTTCTGATTTTCTACCCACCTAGAGTGGACAAGTTTTTCGGTTAAAATGTAACATGTTTTGCGATTTTTACCAGCGGTTATTATCGCTGATTGGGCAAGAGGAGTATGGCCATTTTCAACCTCGGGAAATCGCCCACGTCAATAGAGCGGGTGGGTCACAACCAGGGATGAGCGGATACGGGATTTTTCATTACCCGGATGACGGTGCGGATAACGGATAGGCTAAAAATGACCGGATAACGGATACCGGATAACAGATAACGGATAAGCATCCAGTGAAGCACCTCCTAATAACTGTCATCGTAGCGAAACGTGATTAGGACGAGAATTTTGTGAAAGAAAGTTAATACAAGTTCTTCTACCTCTCACAGAAACAGCTGTACCTTTCGAAACAGAAACACTGTTTTGCTTACAAGACATAACATCTTCGGGAAGAATTTTTTAGCAAATTGTCAGGAAAGAACTTTTGTAGCGAATAATATTTTTAGAGACAGCATAAAGAATAATTTTTCGAGAATTCCCAGAGAAAGGTCGCTTCTCGACCGACCCTCTGACCGAGTCGGTGTGCCTTTATACCTTTGGGCCAGCTGAACTCGGGAAAAAAATCCCGAACCAGGGTGTCCTGAACCCGCACATTCGCCGCGCTCGGTGGATGACAGTGATTTTCTGCGATAATCTTCGGCCAATTTCTTTTCCAGTAGCCCCATGTCTGGCGTTTCGGGACTTACGGCGCTTCGTTAAAAAGGACATCCTGTATCCTTCTGTTCCCTTGACTACAAAGTCTAACACAAGAGAACGCTTTTGCTTTGGTAAAAACTTCCAATCGGAATACGTGGAGTCACATTTGACTCACACGTCCAGTCTAGCCATTAGACTTGATGAACTAAAGGACACATATATTGAAGGACCGAAGCTTTTAGAAATAGTTTAGAAAGAAAACGTTTGACTTGAACTAAGATAGAACTGCACAAAATGTTCTGTGGATGACTTCTCCCCCACCGTCTATGCAGAAGATCACGCGCAGTTGAATCTGCCCATTTGTGCCTTATCCGCACCGTTATCCGGTGTCAAATGCCCGGATAACGGTGCGGATAACGGATAAGGAAAAACACCCGGATAACGGTTAAACGGACAACCGGATACGGATAATCCGCTCATCCCTGGTCACAACCCTCCTGGGTACGTTCATGTATACGGAACCTGGCCCCTACGATTACTGCACACTTTCGCAGTCTTTTTTCTCTAGGCCTTTGCAGCCTTCATTCCCGGTGAAAATACCAAACCAGATTAATATCAATAGGCTTCCATTTAATCTGCAGAGATTCCTTCTTTATCAAGGCTACTGGGAAACAACACTCCGCGGGGATAATCGCTTGTAAAGTGGCTTCCGCAGCTAATGGTTCTTTTCCATTTTTTTTAAAGTTCGTTTACTTATTTACATTTCGTAATTCATTCTATTATCATGTTTTAGTTTACTTTTGAAAAGCTTCGAAAGCGTCTATTGGTTTGAAAAAAAAACCTGAAGCATAGAATCTCTGATCCGAGTTGTGCATAACTCGCGGTATACTTCCTTGCCATTCCGGTTTCCACAGCAATAATTACTGCATGTATGTTCGTACATGTAACGAACGCACTTTCACTCAACCCCCTTTGGATTATGAACATGAACATTTTTTAATTATATTCTAATCATTTTCTTATCCACTATTATTCATCCTCGAATTAATTTGCAAATGCTATGATTGTTGCCCCGTTTACCACTATTTTTCCAAGACAGTTAACATCGTTCACCTTCATTTGGTTTGTTTCCTTTTTGCCCCACAACTCTCCCATTTGCTTGTTTCTTCTGTTTTCTTTTTCGAATATTTGCACCTCTGGAAATTCTCTGATAAGATGAGGTTTCCCGGCCCACAAAAAACTCACCAAATCGTTGCAAACAATCAGAGAAAAAGAAGGAAATTGAAAGCGTGTCGAGCTCAGCAAGAAAAGAAGCGGCGGAGATATCTCCGTAGAAATAAAAATTAGAATGAAGACTGTTCAGAATATCTGGAAAAAGCTTAAGGGTGGATCCACTGACAGTTAACCCGGATTTCAGCTAAGAAGGAACTGAAATTGAAACTGTTCTGCGCCATGACCTTACGGGTTTTGACCTATGGGGCCAAACGCGGCACCCTACTAACTAGTTGCGGCCTACTTATTCAACGTGGTGGTTCAGCTGATGTCGCGGCTATACGACTATCCAGGTGAGCATCACGGGGTTACACTATTCTGATCTTGTTTTCAAAATTACTACAGTCCCACTGAATTATAACTTGCACCCTGTTGAGGCACTTGGAAGGATATTTTACATTTGGTTTTGACTTTCTAGGCTGCGACAAATTCGAGAAAACCTAAATCCAATCTGTATCGGCCATTAGTTTCCACGGACCTTCGGCATCTTCACGGAATGAATGTCCTCTTGAAGGCACTGCACTGTTTGTCGGAAAGCGGCTCGCTCGCTTTTGCCTCCGTCGCAGTGCTTGAACATTTTTCCGCCAAATACAGGGTGGCGAATAAATACGTGCGCGTGACATTTGACTCCGTTTTATTTATTGTATGAAGTAATCGTGCATACTTTTTCATTCTTAAATATTTATATGGCAGTGAAAAATGAGCTTGGACTTCAAAGTTACCGTCTACTTAGTGGACAAATTCTTGCCGACCAAGCGAAGCAAAATTGAAAGGAAAAACGCAAAGAAATTGCGGGAATTTTTCAAGGTGCGCCGCACTGAGGACGCCCTCTCATCTGACGAAAAAGTTTTCACTCTTGCAGAGGCTAAATACTATCAGTATCACCTCCAACATCTCAGCCCAGGTCTCAAGAACAATCGCAAGCGAAAAACTGCCACAAGAAGTCTTTTTCCTGAAAGCTTAATGGTTTGGGGCAGTATCAGTGCAACGGACAAAACGTTTTTGATTTATAGCGACAAAATCGTCAAAATTAATGCAAAAGTTTACCAAGAAGAGATCTTCGAGAAAGTTATGGTGCCCTGGAAGCAGAAACATCCCAATTTTATCATCCAACAAGACTGGGCTACAGCCCATTGAGCCAGAGCGACGATCCACTTCCCGAAGACCAAAATCAGCTCTTTTCTGACAAAGGATTTGTGGCCTCTCAATAGCCCGGATCTGAATCCATTGGAATTTTCTGTTTGGGGCTTTATGGAAGAGCAACTCAGGAGTAGATATGTGAAAAAAAACTGGTGGATTTGATAGAAATTTGGAACAATCTCGACGTTAACTACCTGTACCGCACCATCGATTCCATGAAGAAACGAATTGACCCCTGCATCAGAGCTGATGGCGGACACTCCGGAAATACTTTGTAATTGTGAAATGCTGTGCCTTGTTCTTGTATAAAAATAAATTTCTGTAGATGTTTGTAGACAACACATAAAATTAGAACGCTTTTTATGGCGCACGTATTTTTTCGCCACCCTGTACTGACCAGGCCTCGGACTTCCGAAAGGTTTTTCAATCCAAACGTAGAAAACGGACTGATGGATTGATTGCCACCCACAACTTCGGTTCCGTTACCCAAGTACAAGATTAATTTGAGGTAGTTCGCTGTCACATGGATACGATCAAATAGCGGAGAAGCTGTCCAGTCAATGCGTTATGTGAAATTGGGTGCAATAATGTTTTCCCTCGTTTGAAGTGGTGAAACATGCGAAAGAAAGTTTCGAAATTTTGGTAATCCGCCTTCAGCACTTCTTCTACATAGGTCGCAAAAGTCCTGTGAGCCATTCTCTCAGACAGTGGTAAAAGCAGGGGTGTTCAACAGCACGCTCATCAACATTAGAGTAGAGAGCGCGCATTCATAACTGGCCCGTTGGTATGATAGGAGCAAGCCATAAACGAAAGCTTTAAAGGCAATTTCTTTTGGGCCAATACTGCATGACATTTGATCAATGAATCAGCTGATGATATGTTGTTCTCTAAAAGCATTAGCCTGGGGAGAAATTCCTCTCCGAAAATTGGACCCGTCTTCTGTGTTACTATTACTTTGTCCAGTAACATTCTTGAACGATAATATAAAACTTATAGTCAACAGTGACTCTGCCTATCTATGAGGCAGGTCTATAATGCCCTTCTTCAAGCACCTCGGTTTTTGGGTGTCGAAAATGTTGAAGACCCCCAATTTAGCATTATTTGTTTCGAAAAATGCTTTCCTTGGCAAGTAATCCCCAACGAGGCAGACTGAATAAATCAGGGAAGAGATTTATGAGACGATAACCAAGCAAATAAACTATGGTTACCGTGATTGGTTATCGTGTACACTACGTAATGCAAGAAGGCCCACTACGCGAAGATTGGTTTGCTAACCTGGCTTTGCTTGCCTATGCATTTGTGAATACTAGCTTAGAATGGGTAGGATACAGAAGATATGGAATACGGGGTTCGGTGTCCCATTCCAGCTCCGCTTTTCATACTAGGCCTAATCAAAAAGGAAGTGGGGCAAGGCTTGCATCTTTCACGTTTTTCTTCGACCAGCACGATAAATATACTCTAATCTAATCCTTTAAGTCGCACCCTCTTTCCATAGACTTCTCAAGTGAAAGATTTCCCGAATTTTTCTGGACAGAGCTTTCCCGCCAACCTATTTTCTGTGGAACTGCGATAACTCTCATCAGTGACTGAAAATTAGGAGCAAAACCGAAGAAAGTGCTTTAAAATACAAAGTTCTGTGGGTTTTGTGTTGTTCTCTCGAGAAAAGGAGACCCGAAACATCATCGACTCGAGCGGTCGTAGATATTCTACGTCCTGAGTGTATTTATGTGAAAACAAGTTTTTCCTCGACGCGTAATCGTTTGTTTATTGTATTGGATGCAGCAAACTTCCAGGAACCCAGCAGTACCTGCCTCTCCCGTCTTTGAATTCGCACCGCAAATAATGCGCGAGATTTTTTGAATGGCTAATATTTTTGAGCTATGCAAAGGCTGCGCTCAATTCCACTGCACATTCTTCAGATCGATGAAGTTTTTTTCACCTGTTCTCTTGCAGACTCCCTAGTACACAGTGTCTGACATTACTATTTTGTTGCAGTTTTTTCACCGTTCTTTCGCACGGGCAACGTCTCGTGTGTATAATACACGGAAGCACGGTTCTCTCTCTACAGGGCTCATGCCATGTTTTTCTCGAAAAATTGACTGATGCTGATGCTGATACCCAGAGAAAATTCTTAAAAATTCACTCACAATGACAGAAATGTTCGCCATTTGGTTTTTTAATAAAAAAAGCTTCATTATCAAAAAAATCGTAGGCATTTGCGAATCGCCTCGCAGCTTTTTTCCTCCTATTTTGATGACCGTGGCACGACAACGGCATGTTTATCGTCGGAAATGTCATGTCGAGGTATAACCCACGGAAATGACGGTCGGTAACTAGTTGCTTCAAATTCAAATGTGACACATATGTAGCGATAATATACCCGAATGGGATGATGGTTCTATATTCCTACTTTATGGATATTATGTACATCACCAGCAACAATATCCTGTGCTGTATGTAGCGTTCACATCTGCAACGACCACTTCTCATTTCTTTAGGACGGAATTTCAGTTTCAGATTCTACATAACCATATCCATCCTGATCTGCCTGTTCATGACGAAATCTAGATTTTCCTATTTTCGTTGATGATTAATTTCTCATGGCTGGCAGATGCGGCGACTTGGTTCCTGCTATCTAATTTCTTCAAATCTGGGCAGTGCAGGCTACAGTAGCGGCAAGAAAGAATCTTGAACTATAACTAAACTATGGATTGAGCTATTTAGATCAAATTTGAGGATGTGATGAGGGTTAAAGTTTTCTTTCTTTCCGCTGGCATTGACGTAAACTGCTTCCAAGCAGAACTACACCTTTTCAAGTGAAAATTCACTGTTTTATTAACATTATGGTTTTTCGACTGTGTCGCGACATCTTAGCTCCGGAAGAATTTATTCTAAATCGAATCGTGAGCGAGCAATTTGCTATATAAGCCACGTTCCAGGGTTCTTCGCTTCACCCAAAAAAGTGGCCTTGTCAAAAAGTCGTGTAAAAGTACGAGAAAGGAATTTTTTATAATTCCAAAGAAAAAACATCGGTCCCCGATGCGGAATATTTCTATGATATCCATTACTAGCAACTATTCTGGTTTTCTGGAGAACTGTATTGCCGTTCAAATGTTCAAGATATAATTAAAGCGATTTTTTGGGGATTTATTTAATTTCGTCCTCCCGTTTGAGCAGCAAAGCATGCGCAGTAATAGCATTGTGGTGGAAATAATAGACAAATATGTGCCCAATCTGTACCAACTCTTCCTTTCTCCCAGTAGTTAAGAGTTAGAATGCTGGACATAATTCACGAAAACCGAGAAAGTTGAAGTTTGAGCTCAATAATTCATGTTAATTGAAGCTGTGTCAATGGTAAGCTGCCATTGGAAAGCGCTCATGGATTTTCATGATGTATGAACAAAAATTTGGTTGAGATAGCTCAACCCAGAAGCACGTTATGGCAAAAGATTCCCTGGGTCAATATGGCTCTGATCACATCTTTATGGCCGCTACTGTATGTATGTATGGTAGCCATGCCTCTAAACTCTCGAATATGAGCGAGCCACCCACTTCTGCTTAAGATGTGACTGAGTTCTTTTCGACCACAGCAGAAAAAGAGCTACATATATCTCATACAAGAAAGAACAAGAGCAAAATGCTCGCAATACTACGTTTTATCACTCCATAGAGCGGCGAGAGAACCGTTACCAGACGAGACATCCTGTTCCAGAAATCCTGCTTGGCAGTGTACCGAGCGATTGGTGCAACAGTTTTTCATCCAGACAGTTGCTTTTGTTCGACACATGTTGAAATTCTTCTGTAGACGATGAGACGTTTGTGGGGTAGATTACACTTGTTCTTTACCTTCCAGGCCCTGACAAAGACGAATAAGCCGAAACGTTAGCCGAATAAAGCATTATATCAATCTTGGTTACGGCTCAGAAGCAACAAACGAGAGCAACTTATTAATGTTAAAATTGATAAAGTGGTCATCGTTGATCAATCCTGTCACGTGGGATGCGCCACGCATTCGACTTCATCTGAACATCGTGGAGGCGTTGAATGCGTATGTGCCCTGTACAGTGACTTGCGGGGGGCATCCGATGAACCAAGTCAGTGCGCCATCCTCCCAGACTCCTCTGGTACCAATTTACCGACTGCGGGGGATGGATGGCTTGGTTGGCCGTGGGCGCGATCGAACCATCGACCGTGTGCCTGCGCAGCGAGCCTCTTACCACTGCGCCACACGCGCCCTTATGTGTTAGTTGTTAAATGTTAGGAAAAATAATGGCCCGGTTTCTGTTCCGTACTCTAGGGACTATGCACATAGCTTTTCATCTCGTTTTTGGAAGATGGATGTCATGGGCTATGGAAACAACGCTAGAAGACAACTGACCCAAAGATATTAGAGGAAACAATGTTACATCCCAGACCCTACTCTTAACATTCGGAGTTAGTGCAGTAACATTGGAAATATTTTTAAAAAACTGCAAACCACGCCATCCTGGGTACCTCAAAGCTGGAGCTTGAATTTCTAAGCAGAAATTCAATTCCTGAAATCCAAAACCGCCCTGGCTACATAAGAGGCCTTCATAGATAGTTCAATAATTCCACGTTTTGTCGAAGCAAATTGCCGATTCTGTTTCGTATTTTTATCGTATTCCATGCTCTTAGTAACATCTTCTGATTCCTTCATTATCTTTATGTTTTCGCAGTTTGCGCATTTATCTGTTCTTCACGACGAAATTGCAATTTAAACCACACAGACAAATTTTCGGAGGGACCGCAGCAAAAAACCGAAAAGACCGACAGGTGATCTGCCGTCTTTTCAAACCACTGTCTACAAAGATCTATTCCGCTGCGGTCCTCCCAAAGCACTCCAGAAAACAATCTGCTGCAATTTTTCCGAATCTTCCAATCTCTGCGTCTCTCGCTTCTTAACCACGCAATCGAGATGTCTTTAGGGTGAGGCGGTCCTAGGAACAGTTTGTCCGAGTATGAAATCCATGCCCCAACTTTCTTCTACCCTTACTCCAAGTGGTACATCATGCTCAGTGCATTCAGTAGATAGTGAGTACTGGTGGAAGGATGATGGGCTGAAACGCGGTCATTTTAATCACTATCAAAGCATGCCTGACAGTGAACAACCACACCGCTTACCTTCATTCTGTGGATGCACTGCTTTTAAAATGCTGTTTACCTGAGAAACAATGGTTCCCAGCTCTTTCTATAATGTGATTTGTCGAAATGGACAAAGCTGTTGATGAGCGGTGCCGATGTTTTCGACTTTTTTATACGCGTCCACTGGATGTTTTTCAAAGCCAATTGGCGGCATCCACACGTCCTCACCCTCATTTATCTTTACTGCCATCCTCGTGGTTTTCTGCGAAATCGATGAAAGCGTCGTTTCGTCAGGAATTTTCCTCCTACATGCTCCTGTTGCAGGCCATGCTCAGAGACAGCAGTCGCTACCGCTCGCACTACCGAGCTCAGTTCCAGCAGGTGAGCTCATTTCTGCTACTCACCTTCGCATGGGCGGTTGCTCATGCTGGTCGCTGTCGACTGACGCACACGTTGGGGTTTGCTTTTCCACGCGCGATCTGCAGCAACTTGGCAGCTTTCAGCTAAGGTCTCCCACCGATCCTCAGCCTCTTGAGGAGGTTTCGATTCCACTCGATGTCTTGCGGTCGCGGCTTCGCAAGCAGCGCGGCTCCATCAAGCTGCGGGACGACCAGATCGAGGCGTTGCTGAGAAAGGCTGACAAGAACGGCGACAGACGCATTACGCTGGACGAGTTCGAAGAGCTGGTGAGCTCTCATCCTTTAGGAGAAGGCTGCCGAAAATGCTAGGGGAAATATCCTGAAGAGCTTATTCCATATTTCCAGATGACATCGAAAGAAGCGCAATCGTCACAGGTGAAGCGGGCGCTGTACCTCATCGCCGACCAAGTGATCACGCCTTCGCAACGACCCGAAATCCACTCCTACATCGACGAGTACACCTGCTGCCCTCCAACACTTTTCATCATACTCGTTACAATCATCGAGGTGAGATCGTCTGAAGGTGGCTTTTCGTTACAAAGCAGTTGCTATGGCTCCACGTTTCTTCTCCTAATGAGAACATACTTGTGCAAAAATTTTGCTTCAACAAATTCCATATTTTCCCATCGTAAAACCCGGGCGTCGGGTTAAAACTTTCTTCAGTTGTTGTGCTGTACGGGGAAGGGGGAAGTTTTAGGGGTACTTTCTGGTGTAAGTGAGAGATTCCTCAACTTGGAAAACCCTTGTAGCTGAAATTTCGTTTTAGTACTTGATACTTGATGAAAATTGAAGCACATGAGAAAGGAAGCACTATTTATTGACCGACATTTCGGCAATATGCCGTTATCAAGGCCTAAATATGGTACATTCTCGCGAAATTACGATTCAATAAATTTCATAACCCTCTGTACGGTACAACCATTGAAATACATTTGCCTTAGTAGTCCTTCCCTCCATTGAACGGTCAACGTTAGGCTGGCCAAATGTTCATGAAATACCATCTATTACCATAATCCCACGTTGAGGCTATGGAAAGCGATAGATCCTTGTGAAGAAACAAATAAAAAACACTTTCTGGCACTATTTCACTTTTTCTGCCCCAAACTCGACAGCGGGTTATTTTTGCCCAACAGTAGAAAAGGGGGAATATTCTATGTAAGTCCTGAAAGGTAATTTTACTCTTATTTTCACGACAACATCACTTTACTCTGAACTTTCGTACCACGGTGGGCCCACCGTTATCCCATGGTTGATATTCGGCATGTCAACCATGGGCAAATGGAGGGGCCACCATGGGCTATTCGCGGGCCCACCGTGGGCTAACCTGGGCGCTTCCGAGGGCAAACTGGAGGATTTCTGCTGACATTTTGGGGGGCTTTTCCAACTGAACATACATGCGCTTTGTGCGCAAGTGCATGCACCGGAGCCTGCACAGGCTCCCTGTGGGCTCCGCGGTCACGCGCGGATATTCACATCCGCGATGCGTTCGCTCGCGACCCACGCATCTTGTCTAACCATTCGATGGGCCACGGTTTCCGCCGGGCCACAGGTGGGCATACAAATTCCGCAGGGCTCGTTTAGCCTCCACCTAAGCGCAGACAAGACTGTGGCTTTCACACTCCGCAGTCGCCCTATATACGGTTTCCACCGGTATGAGCAACTGTCCAACAAGTGTCTACATGGAAAAGTCGAACCGTGGGATAACGGTGGACGAATGGTGGGCAAATAGTGGTCCCACCGTGGGTTTTCCAAGCATGGTGGACCTACCGTGGGAAAATGGTGGGCCAACCGTGGGATTGATAACAATGGTGGGCTAACGGTGGAACAAGTGGGGCGAACACCGTCACCGGGGGACAAGGGTGGGATAACCTGGGGATAACGGTGGGCCCACCGTCAGTTGGGGGTCCACCGTGGGATAACGGTGGGCCCACCGTGGCACGAAAGCTCAGAGTAACGCGGTTTCGATAGAATACCTGCATGACATGCGGTACCTCGTAGAATCTTGTGAAACTCTGCTCATCCGGTAACAAAATGGATACGCTGAACACAAATACGAGTACTATTTCCAGTGTTACTACTAATTTCCGCAAAAAATTGATATTTTCTTCCAATTTCTTCCACGACCCCCCCCCCCCCCCC
>JARK01000096.1:0-10132 GCA_000688135.1 Ancylostoma ceylanicum | reverse complement strand
CCGCCCACTTTCTGCGTCCGCCACTGGTATTTCAGCATATTTCCTGGACACCGTCAGCCGTCCGAAAATGAAACGAGTCGAAACCCTATTGTAGCAGAAATGGACCGTAGAGTTGGAATGTGTATAAGAAAATAACATCCATGAAATTTCATTTTTGTATGTATCATAAATAAGGGCGCGTGTGGTGCAGCGGTAAGAGGCTCCCTGCGCACGCACACGGTCGATGGTTCGATCGCACCCGTGGCCAACCAAGCCATCCATCCCTCTGGGGTCGGTAAATTGGTACCAGAGCAGTCTGGGAGGATGAAGCACCGGCTTGGTTCATCGGATGCCCCCCGCAAGTCACTATATAGGGCACATACGCATTCAACGCCCCTACGAAGCTCAGATGAAGTTGAATGCGTTGCGCATGCCTCGTGACGGGATTGATCAACGCCGAGCACTTTATCCTTTATCCTTCATCAAAGAAAGTGCAGATCAGGGATGCGCGTAATTACGATTTACGAATTAAGAAAAAATGGCTCAAATTTCGTAACAAAATCGTAAACAACGACAGGGACGGAATTTCGCCATAGCGCTTTTGCCAAGGGAGCAGATGTGAATAATTGGTCTCTGTTAGCATTTTGCACCTGAATTATGAGCCAGTTCGCGTGGTTTTGCTCATGGTTTTCATTATCCAAAGGCAACGGCTCTTTTAAATTTTTTCTTCAAAGCCTCTGTAGAGAAGATTTGCTGCCGTAGATTCAAGGGTAACACGAAGTGCCACAAATGCAAATACAACGGTATCATCACGGTTTGGCTCTTTTTCCTCACGGTGTCGCAAGGGATACGCGCTCTCCAGCAAGCCTCTGTTGTTCTTCAAGAAACCACGCCTTTTTCTGATTTTAAAAGCATGATGATGTAGTGCACAGAGATCCCTTTTCTGACCGAGCTCTTTTAAACCTATTGATAACACCCATAAACAAGGATGATAGAGTGCGAGAAATAATCCTTTTCCGAGATTCACCCCAAATTCGACTTCATCCGATAGTTGCACAAACATTGAATGTGTATGCACCCTGTACATACACTGACTTGCTGGAGACACACAGTGACCAAGTCAGCGCTTCACCGTCCTGAACTCCTCTGGCGCCTATCAGAAAGTTGGCGGGAGGGGGGCGGGGCGTGGGGAAAAAGGGGGTCTCCACCGTTTTGGGGACCCAGGCGGAAAATAAAATTGATAAAAATATTGATTTTAATAATAAATAACAAACAATCAATATTTAAAAAAAAACAATAATAAAAATAAACTAATACAAGATTTTTATTTGTATTGTAAAGTAATTTCAGAAATTTGACGACCCATTCTCGGGAGGGGGCCCACCCTGCGTCCGCCACTGCTATTTACCTACGCCGAATAAATGGATTGCTTGGTTGTCACTGAAATGGACGGGAGCATCCACATTTTTGACTCCAAAACAATGACCAGATTAAAGATAGAACGGGCCCTTCCACAGCGGTGAATGCTATTGTTTCTCATAGAACTAGATGGCCGCTGCAAACAGGAAGAAAAGCCTTTTCATTATAATATTGTCACTCTAAGGATGAGGTGGGGAAGTTGTGGGCGGAGCAATTTTGCAACCAATGCCTCGGAACATTTTGAGGATGAATTTGTTATCAAAAAAAAAGTTGGAGATCTCTGGATTCTATCAGTAGTACTCCTACCTTCAGTTACGATTTACGATTCACGACAATTTTGGAAAATTTACGATTTGCGATTTAAGAAAATCAACTTTTTTGTTACACACATCCCTGGTGCAGATGTAAAGCAAACATATCAACACAAGTAGTGCTGTGAAAGAAGCAGCAACCCACGAGAAAAATAGAGGTGAACAGGGAACTGCAAACGGCCAGTTGGATACGGATCAGTTCCACGGTGTGCAAGCATTTCGCAGGGAGCATCAGTGAGCGACATCAAAGCATTATTGGTCGGGGGGTGCCCAGAGAGTTAGAGTGCCACGCTGCGCAGCGGCACTGGTCCGCTTCCAACTTGCCATTTGGAGTTCTCTATAGAACTGAACAGTAGGGGCGTCTTGTGCATTACTCAGCACCACCTCGGCCATCCTCATTATGCGGTCCGGCTGTTAGCATTGTAATGCACCACTATTTGCACATACTCAGGCACTTTTTGAGGACCGCCCGAGCCCCCCTTATTATCTTTGAGGACCGCCCGAGCACCCCTTTTTATCTAAGCGGACCAGCCGCGGACCCATCCTTATCTGGACGGACCAGCCGCGCACCCCTTATTATCTTAGCGGACCGGCCGAGCTACCTAAATTGTGGGCGGAGCAGCTGTGATAAGCAATATCATCCCACGAAGACTTCACTGGTGTTTCATTCCTTTCTTTTGAATCGATGCAGACGCTGAAAACGTACAAGTTTCGTCTACATCATAGTTCCGCACCTCTTTCGCATGTATGGACAGAATTTTCTTCTGTTCCAATGTGATGTGAGTCTTTGCTGTTCTGAACTTCAGAGAGAACTTGCAAAATGTTCAATTCTTGGTGATTTACAGGTTTGACGAGAGTGCAACTGCCAGAATCTCCATTGTTCTTTCTTTTCATCTTAAGTTTCCCTTGTTAGACTACCAAGCTCCAATGAATTGTAAGTCTCATTCAAGGCCCACTGTGACCCTTGAGTAACCCTAGAGGGAAGCATCCTCTACACTCAAATTATTCTATTTAAGGGAAGAATGAGTCATTACACTTACACAGAGTGTGGGTCCAATTCATGGCTCACATAAGAAGTAATAATGTAAGCGCATCCTCTACATATTTCATTTCTAAAATGAAAACTTGCATCAATTTTGAACAGGACGTTTCAGTAGCAAACGAAAATGTGGACCGAGGAGAAGGAGGTGTTCGATTCGATGGAAAATATTTCTGACATTGGACTATTAGCATTTGCTGCTGAATTTGCTTGGTGCGAGAACTCGAAGAATTTAGAGAAGAAACTTGCGAAAAGGGCCCCTTCAATTGTGAATCGATGCAATATCATGTGCAATTTTTCGAGCGGAAAAACAATGTAAAATAAATTTGAATTACAACGGTGATGTTACTGTACTATCTTGCTTTCACACTAAGGATCTAGTGGAGTGGAATGTAGAGACTACTGGAGCTGTTCCGAGCTTCTCGAAAATGCCCGCAGCCCGTCAGATATAGGGTGCTCGGCCGGTCCGCTTTTAATCAGAAGCGGACCGCCCGCGCACCCAATTTCTTCCCAATTTTCATCCCTTACGCGGGCCGTCAAATTTAGGGTGCTCGGGCGGTCCTCTAAAAGTGCCTGAGTAATTATCTCGAGAGCGAGTGAACAGCGCTGCACTTGAAATCGTTCGCGTTGGCGAAAGCGCGTTCGCATGATGCGTGCTGACGTCAAATGAATCACCACTGCGGATCAGTCGGCGTCTCTAAAGTTCTTCTTCCGAAAACACCCTCCTAGGATGTGCTTGGAAGCCCTGGAATATTTTGCCGTGCACATTCGCTTGGAATTTGACTCCAGCGTATTTTATTGCGTAATCGACAGGAAACAGGTTCAACTGGAATGGTGAAAGCCTTGAATATATCCAATTGAGGATGTCCCTTGAATGGTTTGCACAATGAAGACAATATCATGCATTTTGAAAAGAAAAACAAAAGGAACGGAGTTGCTAGGGCAGCGGCAGGGATGACACGTACCGAAAGAGCACCGTGGCTGACTCATGGCCACAGTGTGGGACGCGCGATCAATGTCCGTAAATGTTAGAGCGCACAGCGATCGATAATAGCCTTGCGATTCATTATCCAGGGAAAGTATCTTATTCTGAGATAAGATCTGGGAACTATTAGGTCGTCAAGTATGAAATGTCTGATTTTGAATGAGACAGTTTCGGGTAATGTTCCTCCAACAAGATGGGGTACGAGCAATCCAAATATGCCCCTATGTTACCGGCACAGCCTTGCCATCTTACCGGTAGCATGGTTACGCTAACGGCTTGGAAGCTTGGGAAGCAGGTGGCAATAACTTGGCGAAGGGCATTTCCAACATCATGTTGAAAGTGGAAAATTTTCTCTACCAAGAAGTGGACTGGTACCTGGGAGAAGTTGTGATCAAGTAGAGCAAGGTTTGGCCAGTGCAACGAATGGCAGGTGGATTCTCCTCCTTGCTCCCCTGGTTTATGCAGCGCAGTTTTGCAAAAAATGGTCAAAAAATGGCACCGATTTTTGGGGATCAAACTGTGAAAAATTCGTTCATCGAGCCACTTCACCTTGTCATACTGCCTTGAACACCTAAATAGTATAGGATTATGAACGCCAAACCTTGCTGTATACACAGGCATAGTTTGACTCCTATCCGCTTTAGCCACAGCTTGCAATTCATCGTAATACAGGATCAGCACAACGCTCACTTTGCAGGTTTATATCACCGGGAAGAAATTTCTCGAAACATCGTTGTCCCCTACCTTTATTAGCCACTCCCTTTCCAAACATTTCTAGGGTATTTCGAGTTGTCCTTACTTTACAGGCTCCGTGATGGAACCCATACTCCGAAATGATATGATTTTTTGTCTTTGAGTAGTTTCACAAAAGTTCCTCTGAAACAAAAATTTTAAAGTTCATCAGAAATTAAATAGGTGGTTTTGAGAGAGGGAGAATGTACCTTCATAATGGTAAGAAAGATAAGAGTGGCCTAAAGAAACCCCGAAGATACCAGCTGTCAAACTGACCTCTCAAAAAATCAGACATTTCATACTTGACGACCTAATATGTATGCTGTCATCTCTACCCCCGATGATCAGGTGGGAAAAACCTGGAACTGCTCGGGGAAATGCAATTCACTAGCATTGTCGTTCTTTACAATGAGTGACCTTCACCGAATCAGGTGATTTTTCGGAAGGGATATCTGCATATGATAGCCGTTAGTTCGTGATAACCTTCCTTTTTACTAATGCGGATCAAAATCCGTGTAAAAATGCCCCAAAAGGCCAAAGTGTCTCCCCAGCTCTTTTTGCCCGACTTCAGCACCAGCTCTGACTTCCACTGCTCCAAGAAAATTATATCCCCGTTAAGCCACAGCCAGCACTAGAAGCCAAGAACGAAACTCCTGCAGGAAATTCCCACGTGGGAAGAAATACAGGCAATTCAACCCGGAGTCGGTCTCGCACGGCTCGAACGCATGAGTTCCACGTAATACCACATCACTTCCGGGATTGTTTTAACATGTTAGGCAGCTAAATATCACTGCCACTAACTGGATAGAACGTGCACGATTTGTCAAATTCATTGTTGTGCTTTCCACGTAAGAATACTCCAACACCGACTCTTTTCTGAATTGCCTGTAGGCGTACAACGAACTGCTTTGTCTGCGACTGCGTACTTTTCCGGTGTTTGATTTTCCATTGACCTTTGGCCTTGGGTTGTTCGTGTTCCAGTGGGGTTTTATTGCTATCTTCTTCCAAATTCTTTCCAAATCCCAAATAGATTGGCTTGTGAGGCTTTCCAGCTTTCTTCCGAAGAAAATTCTCAACCTTTTGTTCATTATGGAGAAATGTCACAGTGCTAACAGTAAATATAATACAGATGTCAAAGCTGTCAAACATTAAGCAAACTCTACAGCTGCAGTGATAGTGCATCGGAGTCCGACCGGTCAGATAACAAATGATACGTGTCGATCCTCTCCCGACGTAGGGAGTTCTTTCTTCCTTATTTCAAAAAAACTCTTTGCGAGGAATATTTGTAAACACATTCACGATCTAGCGATACTGTTGTAGGTACAAAAACGGCTTTGTAACAACTCAAGAAAACGTTTATGACTCGCTTCCTTAATTGATAATTTGTTCGTAATAACACCAACAAGAAGTATCTCTCGCAACATCTAACCTCCAGGATGAATTTGAATTCCGTTTAGTTCCTCTTATTTTGGCATGTATTTACATATATGTATAAACTAGACGGCATACCCGGCTTCGCTCGGGAGTTTTACTACCCCTGGCTTTTCACACTGATGCGGTTAATTAGGATACAAATACATTAATTTCATTTTGAATAATCGCGTTAACCTTTTTTTCACCTGCTCGAGAGTGAAAAAGCCGACAGAAACAACTAATCGAAAATTCCGTGCAAGATAGTTGTCGTATTCGTGTTAGGCATGCTGCAGAACCTCACCCCACCAGTTACCACCCGCCCCCTCGTCTAAAAATGGTTGCCATCTTCGTGTTCAGCGTATTGAGGAACCATAGCAGGCATATCCTTGCCAGTCCCTGAGCGAAAGTGGGAAAAAGTCGATAAAATCGATGAATCGATACCCTCGCCCAAAACGGTTGTCATATTCTTGCTCAGCACATTGGAGAACCCCAGTAGACATGTTCTCGCTCGCCCGCCCCCGAGCGAAAGTGGAAAAAATCGATAAAATCAATAAGTCGATAATTTGGTGCGAAATGGTTTTCATATTCGTGTTCAGTGTACTGAGGAACCCTAGTGGGCATGTCCTCGTCAGTCCCTGGGCAAAAACGTCGAAAAATCAATAAAATCGATATATTCGATAAATCAATCAATAGTTCCCGGCGTAAAATAGCCTATAACCTCCGCCGGCCCGTCTTGGACCTGCATGCAAAATTTGGTCCGGATAGGTCCACTCTCCGCGATTTCTATTCGTTACATACATACACACAAACACATACAGTGGGCGTCAATGACGGTGACCCGTCTGCGGCCTCAAAAAGCACGCGGCGCGACCGCACCGCTCACGCTAGAGTCGTCGCCGCAGTGGCTTATCTGGGTTTTCTTGACAGTTGTTCATCATATTTGATGATAACTAACAATAAAACTAACTGACTATCAAGAAAACCCCATAATTTGATGTCACGGAAAGGGTTCTCGCTCGAGCGGCGCGGTCGCGCCGCGTTCTATTTGAGGCCGCAGACGGGTCACCGCCATTGACGCCCACTGTACTTACATACAAACTTTCACTTTTATTACATACATACACACAAACACATACTTACATACAAACTTTCATTTTTATATATACAGATATGCCTGCATACAGTCCTTCTCAAAAAGATAGACGGATTACGCGTGCGGTTCCTTAGCGTCACGGCTGCAGAATCGCGTCGGGACCTACTCGACCCTCTCACTTAGAGCATGCTCTCTGCGCATCACTCCTTCAGGTTTCGCCGCGATGGTGCAGTCGCGCAATCAGTTTATCTTTTTGAGAAGGACTGTAAGTATGTTGAATCGGCATATTGTTTTCACATGCATAAGCCATGTAATGACAAATAAATAGATAAACTGAATCCTTTAGATGGTGGAGCCAAAGTCAGACACATCGGACCTCCAGCGTTTCGATGAGATGTGGCTTCATCTAACCCCTCGTGGAGCCACGGTGCCTTACAATGTGTGCCACGATTCAGAAGGAAATGTCTGGGTACTGCTTGTTCATTCCCATACTTACTGGAGAGTCCCTACCGACCTGCTCGCACACGCCGTCTTCAAGCCATTACCCTGACTGCCTGCGCATCCGCACATCCAGTCGATATCGCTGTTCGCGTTTTCAGCCGGTCTTGTAATGTGGTGCGTGCGAGTGGGTCCAGAACACTGGACTCTCGTATTCATTTCCACTTATTTTTTCTGTATTGTAGGTGGCAACGAAAGGCGGGTTGTTCAAGTTTGACGGGAACCGAAGAACCACGATTTGGGAGCGGAAGAATATGTTTCCGAAGAAGATGGCTCCCTTTCCGCAGGTCGTCTTCCACAACGGAACGGTGGGTTGCTTTTCGAACGTAGCTTCTCATACCCACCTACTTTCCTTTTTTGTTTGTGTTATTCTACATAATAGTAGTGAGTATGGATAAATCAGACGTACGAGTTTTGAATGTTTGCAGTTGTATTACAAACTATAATACTTCATGGTTGTTATTTCAATTACTACTAGTGCTTTAGAACGTTTTGAAAACTTTCTGGTACTGCTAGACGGGCACTAGCTTGGGAACATTACATTGCTAACTGATGTTTTGATTCACTGAACTCTCACACTTCTGGTTTTGGGGCTGAAAACTGGACCGGTGCGACTTCCTTGTTGTCATATGGTCCATCTTTTTTCATCTTCTTCATCTTTTTGGGGAACGTGAACTCGTAGATAACGATGAGATCGCGTGAAACACGCCAGCCATACTGTAAACTCATCTCGAAAGCGAGAATTTCCATGAGTGCCGCCTTTGAATAATGAGTATTGCCTTAGCTAGAACTAACTGACGTACTTACTTTACACACTGTTAGCCGAGTCAATTTTTTTGAACCTTTCGGTTTCCGCACAAATTTTACAAGCATTCAGATTGTCTACACTTGCGCTGAAGACAAGGATCGAACAACCGAACTGAGGTTTTTCACATTGTCTGGTGAAATGACACATGAACAGTTTATCGATGGATTGCGTGGGTACATTATAAATCATCTTATCAGTTCCAAATATATTTTTCATTCGATCACATTATCTGGCTAATTTTACAGTGATTTCTTTGACTATTGCTGATAATGGTGATATGTACATCAGTAAGCAACCGGATGGATCGAACTCTGTTATATATAGGTGGGTAGTTTGGACCTTCTTCCTCCCATCATTCGTATTTTAATGGGTTTTTTTTTTCTTTTTGTAGTCCTTGATTTCGCATGAGTACGCTAAATCTGTTTTTAATTAAGAATTTTCGCTAAACATGTGGGTAATAGAAGTAGTAGTAAACGAAAGAGGCACTTATTGAGCTACAAGAACGATTCATCAGATGTCGGCGTTTTGGATGATGTATTTTTTCGTTTGAAAATTGAAACAGTCGGTTATAGAGCTTCTATGGAGACTCCTCTTGCTTGGGAGGAAGTGGTGGAATCATCAGGGGATGCATTCTACACACTTTGTGCCTTGGATAATAAAACTCTTGTTGCCGCGATGTCAACTCGGCCTGTAAATATGTACTCGAAGTGAGTTTGAGTTCTTAATACATGTAACCTATAGTCTTTCCAAGAAATTCTTGCCTGACGCTACACTGCTACGTCCTACGTCGACTGAGCCACGTCGCCGCACGTATGATAATGCATAGGAGGCGCGTCGCGGCTCAGCAGACGGGCGGTGGATGCCGGATGCAAGGATTTTTTGGAACGACTGTATGTTTATTTTGACTCCGTACCCTCCGTCAAAAACTCTGTTTTGCTCGCTTCATCGGTAGGAGAAGGCTTCATTCCTGCTAGGCTTACAACAACACAACACTGCATACACCAAATTACAATCCTGACTTTCGACTAATCCTGTACTAGCATCGAGGCATAGATAAGGTATTGAGGTAAACTTCGAGATAACTGGTATGCCATAAGTAACATGAGAAACTTCTTCGTTAGGATGGAATGAAACTTAGACATAACTGGGATACGATAAGCAACATGAGAAACTTCTTCGTTAGAATCGAATAGCGTGAGTAACAGTTAATGTGGACTGTTCGAGAAAAAATACATATTAAGGTGAACCAAATACTGGAACTGAAGAAACCATCTGTAACCTGTAACTTTTGCAAACGTGCCGGAGAAACAATTCAGGAATGGCATGGAGTGAAAAAGTTATTGTTGAAACTTAGATATAGGGGATCAGATAGGCCGGATTTGGATATGCGAAAAACAAATGTGGGAAAACTGACGAGAAGCGTGAAATGCCGGCACCTGTAACTTTCTTCGTCTGCTTCCACATGTGGATGAGGAAGCCGGTTAGACCAGTAGGTAGAAAGTTGAAGCCAAAGTAAACGTGGCTGCCGACGTCTCCGCGTCCCGTCTGAGTTCCAGCCAAGTAATCACGAACATCGACGAGTGCTAAAAATTGGAATATTACGCACTATTAACTAATGAGGAAAAATCAATGGTGTTGGCTCAATGTAATGCATTAGAGACGATGTAGACTTCCATCTACCGACCCTTTTTATCTCATCTTGGGTGACCCCACTTCTAATCGCTGCTGTCGCCGCTCCACCCCTGAACGAGTGAGGGGTAAGACCTTTATGACCTATGCCAGCGTTTTGGAGAACTGCATTTACTCTTTTACGCAATAGGTCCGTCGTAGGGGGATACTTTGATTCTGGAGCAAA
>JARK01000095.1:125862-136812 GCA_000688135.1 Ancylostoma ceylanicum | reverse complement strand
GCACACTATCTTATATTCTGCTCCCTCTCGCAGCCCCTACGCTGGACGCGCATCCCTCATACCTTCTCGATTACTGTAGACTCCACCACAGGGACGGTGCGATACGGGTGCGATACACGCACCTTCTCCGCACCCCTCCTGTGGTGGAACCTACCGTAATCTCGCGCGCGCTGGAGCGCACGTTAGCACGGGGGCGCGAAATAGTTCCCAAAGGGATTTGATTGCTTCAAGCGGTCAAATATGAAAGACCGCCATGCCCTAGTTATTTGAAACGAGTCAGAGGAGCGGATCGAGTAGAAATTATAGGCTAAGGGTAGTTATTTTGGAACATTCCCAGAGTTGTTCTTGCTGTTATCTTCACTCTTGTAATAGAGACTATCTTCACTCCCGTACAGCCATGAGTGTGCAGATGGTTTCGGAGGCTCCCATTTCGTGCAACCGATTGAAATTATAGATATATGCCTGATTTAATGTGTATACGATAAAGGGTTCAGATTCTGGATTCCAACACCAACAAGCAGAACATCAGCAATTTTGCTAGGCTGCTCCATATTCGAGGTTCTGACCGAGTGAAATTTCCAAAGATCGAGTATAGCCCTTATTCCCCTTATTTCACCGGTATACATTGAGATCTTCATTTTCCAAGCATTCCAATTCTCGACTTATCTCTCGCGAGAACCTCCTTCCCCACAAACATTGTCAACTGTTTTCCACACACCAATGAGGTGTAGCTATCTGTTCCAGCCTTTGAATTGTAAATCTCGCTGTTTTGAGTAACATCTCCTATATATAACACTGGATACTTGAATAGTGGATTCTCTCGCCGGGGCTCCGCCCCGGACCCCGTACGTATCCCCCCCCCCCTTTGCTTTTCTGTTTTTCTCCTCCTAATACGTAGGGGTGGTTTGAAATATCGCACCTGTGCTTTACCCTGTCTATAGCACCGTTCAAAGTGCGAGCAGCCTCTTGCAAGCCTTGCATGCCCTTTTCCTACCTCAACATTAGCCCCAGACCCCAGTACGAAGCCTCATTTGTTTTTCGACCCTTTTACGAAGCCCAGCTTGCCCCCGGGAAGACCCGTGCTGGGGCCTGATCATGGGCCCTGTGTGCGCTACCAGACCATATTTGATATGTCGAATGCTTCGCCACTCATGATTGCTCCGATTTCGCAAGTAATCATCTAGTCGTCACGAATTTCTCGTCTACTTATCGTTAGATTCAATTTTTATACATATAACTTTCTAATTGCAGTGACAACCAGTTGTCACCGAATACAGCAGTCTGGAAGCATCGCATATCAACGAATCGATTATTGACAGACGTTTGAGCCTGTATCGATGCGGTGACTCATCACTACGAAGCGAAACATCATTGTTCACTGAGACGCCTTCATAGCCATGCATGCACTTCTGCAGAACGAGGTGAGCTTCTATATGACATAAGAATAGTATCAGTGAGTAAACAAACTATGGCTTCCAGAACTTCGGATTGGGGGGTTCCTACTGCTTCAGTGGAGTTGATTTCAATGGAATTGATGCCTCTCTATTGTACGTTGCGTTTTTTTTTTGCCAAAATAAAATTGCTCTTCGGTACTCAGTGTTTCCAACCTTCTTCTTTCAGCGCAGGAGAGCAGGAGCTCATCCCGATTGACGGACCTCGTAGTGCATGCTCTGATCCGCTTTGTCGATGTCGCAAGTGCTGTCCGTTCGATGAGAAGTGGGATGAGGCTCTGGATGGCGACCTCGAGACTGTCAAAACTCGCTTTGTAATTACCAGATGCATACCCTTGGATTTTTCTATGACTGGGAGAATTCGATTGTTTCCAGAGAGAGGAACCATCTCGCACGAATTCTCCGTCTTCCAGAAGTGATGCGTCTCCCATCGCGAAATGTATATAAGTTTCTTCGTTTATTAAATCTTTATATTTCTCCTCGTTTTCATTCCTGTGGTTAGCTCCAGATTTTTTCCAGCCTTTTTCGGGTTCAAGTCAGGGTTTCTAAACAAGAAGAGACAAAAACCTGCAGAACAAAGAAGGTCCACGAAACCTCCCACAGCACCACCCTCCAGTGAGGAGACCTCTCGAAGTGAATTAAGGTTGTGTTTTACTCTTATTTTATTTTTTTTGTGAGTTTTGGTATCCTGTGAGCGTCTTTTCTTGTAAGCGAACGCTTCTGTTTTGTCTCCTACCTTATCAGTTCAATTAAATTATTGCTCTATATGTTGTTAAATTATGTTTGTATACTGTGAAATGTTGCTTCACATATTCACAGCAGGGGATGTTGCCTTCTAAGGGTACGAAGTCGAGCGACAAATCGTCGCTTTATTTATAGTCCATAGATCGCACGTCTTTGCATCGAATGTTTCAGTCTATGAATCTCGCATGTTTTTCTGCAAAGCAAGAAATTTTGAGAGAAAAGAAAGAGAGAGACAAGAGACAAAATCACAACAGAAGCTTGACTGACTGAAAATGACTCAAATTTTGTAACAAAATTGTAAATAACGACAAGGAAGGAACTTCTATGGCGCCTGTGCAACGGGTGTAAATATGCTTAATTTTTCTGTATTTGCGCTGTGGTACTCAGGTTTTCAGTTACGATTTACAGCAGTTTTGGAAAATCTACGAATTACAATGTACGGAGTCCTAAGTTTTTGTTCCCTGATTCACATCGCTGATTCCCACATCGTATCGCAGCTACTGGTGCCTCCGATGCGACGTCGGATTCCGACGCCGATTCGCAGGGTCATCGGATCCTGACGAGGATCGACACGCATCTTTTGTACTTTGTTCGAATCGGAATGTGACGCACTATAAACGCAGCTTTATCGCTTGCAGATGTCAACCCCTTTGCGAAACATTTCCGTTTATTACTGGAGCAACAAACTTATTTTGAAACAATGAACATGGGCTAAGCATTATTAAAGGGTAGCAATTGAGTTAGCTCAACAGTGTCCACTTCTTTGTACCTCCAATAGATTTGTGTAGTCACTTTCATTCTGATTGCATTTCAAGACTTTTTTGTCTTCGTCTTTTCTAGAGGCATACGAAAGGGATTTCTCCTACGTGAAAAAGGCAAAGAGCCTCCCAAGGAAGACATTACGTCATCGAATTTAAGTGAACGAAATGTTCAGCCAGCCAGTAAAGATGGGGACATATTGCGTTCAAACATTACCAAAAGGTATGTATAACATGTGCTAAGTTATCCATTATGTTGCCTTTGTCCATTGGATGATATGTTTAAAAGAAAGCTGATCGGCGTATTGTGAAACCTCTGACATCTTTTCAAGCTTAAAACTTGATTTTCAGTTTGGTCCCAGATGTCACGGAGGAACCACGAAAATATACCACGAAAGTTCGTAAGCATGCGAAACTTCCGAACTCACTGGTGGCTGAGTATAGTCATTTTAGATATTTGTCTTACTGTGAAGTATATGTAGTATAATATTTATTAGTTTTTCAGACCTGCGCTCGAAGTTGAAAGACCTCCCGTGCATCATCCAGAACCTGAAGTGATAACTCCAATAAAGTGCTCTTGCTGCCAGTCAAACATTGTGCCGAAGAAAGAAGTGTATTACGAGGTATTGTTGCGGTGGCAGGTGCCGACAATGCGATTTGGTTCTTTTTCCAAATATGAATTACTTATCCATGAAATAGCTTGAACCTCGTTTCTTGAGCAATGTCACCATGTGGTGATATTCAGCTGCGGAACAATATCCTCTTGTGTTGTGGTGCAAATACAATGCAGTTTCCGAATAAGCGTATCTAATTCAAAAGCAGTTCCACTGGGTTGCCAGAGTTGAATGCAGGGAAAGACCCGGTTGTCTATTACAATGTATTAATAAATTACTGTTACTCAATTTGCTAGAATTTTAGTCAGGTTTTCTTTACAGGTCGAGTGTGTGGAAGACTGTAAGCTATTCATTCACAAACACTGCCTTCACAGTGGGATGAGCTCTCAAAATATAAAGAAGAAAAAAGAATTGAAGGTATTCTCATACTACTGGAATAGCTGTGATTGCACTCTGTTTTACTCGCAGGAGCTGCGCCCCATCAGAGCCTTGAGCTAAGTTTGGATCCGCTTTGAGATGTCACTTTTAGTGCACGCACAATTACAAAAAGTGTCAATTATCTAGAACCATGATGACTGGAATGTACATATCGAAATGGTCCAAGGAAAAGAATGGTCCGGATATTTATCGTTGTCAGTCTGAGAAATGCAGAAGAAAAATAGGCAAAAATGTGTCCAACCAGAAAAACCTTATATTATAATGTGATTATAGTAGTTTTATATCTAGAACTGGCTATGAAATGTGCTGTTGACGTGGTTTGCCAATACGTTTTAGGTTGCACGATGTTTCACAGATGGTTGTTCAGCGGTACTTCACACCATTCACGAATGGAACATGGACAATTCCCGAGAGCTGGTAGCGCCTCTTCTCTGGGTTTCTTTGATTGCGCATTCACTTTCTTTTTTACAGTACATTAAATGTAGTGAGAAACAACAATCCAAGGAAGCTGTTCTTTCGAAGAAACACAAAGTGAAGGATAAGACGTGCGGAACTACAGAGAAGATTCGAGAGAAAGGTGATAGTGAAACTGCCATAATAGATCCGGAAATTGACGGTGGCATTTCCATCAAGTTGTTAACTGTTATCATAAATGTAGTGCGTAGTTGCGTTAATTTTAAACTTTTTGTTAGGACTGTCACTAGTTGTCCATTTATATTTTAGCAGCGGGTAGCAAGAGCTAGCCCGCTGCAAGCAAAAATCCCCAAAAAAGGAGTGAAACGTTTCTCATTTCTCTTCAAATTCTTTTTCTTAGGGTGGTTGTTCATAATGATCGATTGGGTTAGTTTCAAGGTTTTACCGGAATTCGCGAAATTTAGAAGGACGGTTCCGTGTACTTACCGTTATCATTAGTTTGGTTTTATGGGTGCCTTCTTCCCATTGTTAGCAAAAGAAAACGTGTATTATATTAGTTTGTTGGGGCAGTCGAGTGCTGATAATTTTCGTGTTTGTATACACTCTTTAATTAGCACCAGATGGGTTTGATTGGTCCGCGTTAGTGAGCTTTCCGACATTGTTTATTAAAGCTGGCTTCATAAACTTTCCTTCCATCATTTCTTTGTGCTTGTAGGTTCTGCGACCGATTCTCATTCACCCGAAAACGAAGAGATTTCTTCAAATCTGGAGCAGCAGACGGCTCCCATGCATTCTGAGCCTAAAACAGAAGCAAGTGCTGAGGATGATCATGTTTCTGACACTTCTACGAGAGTAACTCTTGCTCCTGACTTGAATGGTGAGATTGAACTCGGAAAATTCCATGGCCAAATCCATTTCTAGTTTACACGATTCACATTGACTCATTGTTGTCTCACCAATATTAATGCTTTGGTCTTTCTAAGTTTCTTGGATTAATGATTTTTAGCTGTACCTTTGCTACGTCCCAAAGAAGAAGCTGTTGAAAAGTATACAGTAGCGAGCGAGCCGGCCAAACAACATCCGAAACGTAATAAACAGAAGAAGAGTCGGGTAAGATTCTCACTTCCAATCTCTCCCTCACATTCGCCAATATTTCTTGTCTTTTCAATGTCTATTTCAATTTAGGGTGTCTCAATATCACTGGACCTACCTCTTTTCATAAATACTGGCCGTGAAAATGGCAAACAACGTGGCGTTAAAGATCAGGGTGCGCAGCGCTCCTATCATATTTTTTGAAACATTCATTTTCTCTGAATTCAACATATTCTAGTTTCGTAGTTGTTGTAACGATTGTTATCAAAGCCTATTGAGGAAATGTTCACATCTTCTGAAGCTGAACCGTTTTATTTATTTTTTATTTATTTACTTCATTACTTAATGAAAGCTCTACCATTAGAGTCACAGTATAATGGTATTATGCCTGTTCTAACTGTGCACTGTACAACATTCTATTTGGAATCTAATATACTTTGGAAATTTTTATTTATCTGGTTTTTGGATGAAGAAAAAATATTATTTTTGAAGTATTTTTAATAAGACGTCAAAAAGAATGCTGTTCTGATTCCTCCTTCAAATCAAACGAATATAACGCGGTACTGGGATGATGTAATTTCGAAACATATTTCAGATCCTTGTTTAGGCTCTTCCCCATGTTCGCCTAGCGTTCACGAGCGGAACGGATCGCTCCCTGAACGAAGAACATTTTCTGAAGGGAATTCTTGGTATGCATAGTGAATTTCTCTACTGCACCTGCGGTGACTACTGTGCTGTTTAGGCAAGGTGATACCTTGGTGGACGGACTGGAGGGTGATGTGTTTGCAATGAGTATTCAAGAGGCGAGCATTTATATCTCATTTGTTGCATTCCTTGACGGATACCAAGTTTTTTTCCGATTCTATTGCCTTGTAATCGTGAACTATTTTCAAACACGTTGTGTTCGTAAAAGATGTTCTATGTTTAGACACAAGAGTACTTCCCGTCGTTGACAAAAGAGGAGCACATCGTTCAACCACTGGTGCAAATCATCGAGCCTTCTTGCAGGTTGTTGTTCTTTCGTTTTCTAAATACGAACTTCTTTGAATTTTGATGAACAATACCTTCAGAGATTTGATCGCCAACACCACAGATTTGCCACAACCGATTTCAAAACTGAAGGAGACTATAGAAACTGTTGTTGGTAGAGATATTCACTCACAGAAAAAGTTGCTTGCCAAAGTGAGTGCTATTTCTGATGTTCTCATAACCAACAGAAAAAAATTCATGATATGTCATGGCATTGTATGTCGTGTATGGCATTGCATGTATGGCATTGCATTGTATGTCATGGACTTTCCTTTCTATTTTATGAATACTGAGCTCTTGCAGGTCTTTGAGTCAGAGTCACTGTTGAGAACCTTCATGCGCAAACTAGGGATCTTCACAGTATCTCGCATGCGAGGCCAAATTTATTATGCGAAGGTATCCTTAATATTAGTTTACATTTACTTTTATTTTGCGATAGATATTTTACAAATATGCGGCATCTCAGTTGATCAATCCATTCTTTTTCTTCATTGTCCTTGCACAGTTTTGCCGATGTTGTCAATGTTAATATTTATCGGATAATATTTATCTGTCCATGAGAGGTGCAAGCTTGTTTACTTATTTGTTTGCTATTCTTCGAATTTCTATCCAAGACCTCGCGCAGAGTTGCATTTGCACTTTCACTGATTCTCTACTAGCATCAACTACCATAATAGAATTCACTTTTGAAGTACTAGCTTCCCAATAGCTTTAAAACAATCTTGTGAACCTAGACTTTGATGCTTGGTCAGTTTCTTTTTGGAACGAATTACGTTTCTTCTTATACACAGAACAGTTTCGCCAGACGGTTGGAGCAGGAAGCCCTGGCTAGTACGCTTGCCGATAATATTACTGTTAGTCGTCAAGCATCTCATGCCACTAGGTGGGTCGTCCAGGTTCTTTTGATCTTTTTCGCTTGACTTTACTTTGATTTCTATACATTTTCTTCAAAGTTTCTACACAATGGCCATGCTATGTATACATATACACCTTTTTCATCACTTGCCGTATACCGTCCATCAAATAATCAGTTATAGAGAAAGATACTTGAACCAGCAGCAAGTCGGATCATCTTTCTATAACGGTGTTTCCTGTGGAGAATCATCACATGCATTCAGTCAGGTTAGTAGTTTCAATATCTCTGCGCTAGCGTTAGTAGTTTCAATATCTAGCGCTTACATTTCCGAGGTATTACTGCGGACAGCTCATTTGCTATGCAAACGAATATTTTCTGTAGTCTGTTTAGCGAGGAAAAAAAACCAGTCATCCTTCCAGAAGGCTTCTCTTAGAAACATTGATATGAATGACTAGTTCTTCCTTCTCTCATATTTGTGTTCGTGAGCACTTGTAGTTCTTATTTTTCCACGAGAGTTAGGAGATTATTTATTCAGGTTTGGAGTTGCTGAACATGTGTTATCTGCTACAACAGGATCTGTAAACAGGGCTGTTTACACATCTGTCAGTAATCTTTGCAATGGGTAGTTTCAGGGAGACGTCTGTCAGCAAAATAAGAACAGAGTTCCATTTTCGCTTGCTCGTGGCCAAGCTTGGTCACCACCGGGACCTTCTCTCAAGGTGAGGCAAAACGATATGCAAAAAATACCTCATTCATTTCAACTATCTTATTTGCTCATTTTCAGACTCGGTCTGTCGTGTTAGATGAACGCGACTGTCAAATCTGTCTTGAAAGAATTGCAAGGAACCGAAAAGTACTTCAATGTCCTAACATGAACTGTGGTGAACCATATCACCTAGAGGTTATTTTTATCTCTGCTAGTTATCACGGAATCATTTCTTGTGCACTAATTGCCCATAGTCTTTGTGCGCGATTGGTGGAAAATTTTCGAGCGCGCAGAGCCTGCGGCGCGTGCGCGACGAGTCCTGCTTGTGACAGCGGTTGGGCGTCTTTGTTCAGGTATTCGAGGACGCCGTTCGTCAGAATGAGATTCAGATGAGTTTAGCTAGAAACAAGCAGCTCTCTACTGGCCCAAAAAACAAATAAAAAAGACACAAAAACATGAAAAAAGCGGGACGCTCTGCGGCTCTGCGACCGAAAACTTTCCACCGACTGCGCACGAGGACTATATGTATTTGTATTTTCAATGATCTGGTATCCTGCGCAAGTAGTTTGTATGTATAGTAGGCTGTGACAGTTCGCATTTGGCGCTTTTATACATATTGTGGATACTAGGGCGTTATTCATGACTGCTGCGCGTCAAATTTTACGTGGCGACATACATTACATAATGGGGAAGAGGAAAGAATTCCTGGCAGGTAGCCGATGTCCAGATTTTGCCGTCGCGACGGCAAAATGCGAACAAACTGCTTTCCCATTCTTGCCGCATCGAGACAACACAAAAACTTCGTGGAATTTCGAGGCTTCCGGGTCGACGCGTCATTTTTGACGCACAGAAAACATAAGTAGCGCCTAAAGGAGTGTGATTGACCTTGCTCTTTTCAGTGTATACGCAAATGGCTCCTGTGTTACGCAATCTGTCCACAGTGTCGGTCGAGCTGGCCGGATCCCATTAGTTTTCCTGACATGGGAAGAACAAACTTTATCCAAAACCTCTGAAGCATGGTATTGTATAGATGTGCGTTCGTCTATTGCTTCATTCTGTACATTCACCTACTATCTGAGGTAAAAGATATGCGTTAGTAGAAATCTGCATTCGCCGTCGAAAAAAATATGAATGCATTATAAGATGTTATGAATTTATATGGCTACATATATTTAGTTGGTGCATAGTTTCTTGAATATCCAACTTGGATTCATCCTTTTGCTCACCTAGTATGCCTTTTGGGTGCGCTCCAATGGTAATCTTCGCACGCGTTGAATATTATGGATGTGTATGCTGTAAGAATATAAACGGCCACCGCCACCAGCTCCAGCCCGAGAGCGGTTACCGCTTTGGGCGCCAGCCTCATTTACCCTTTAGGGTACGCCGAAGAGTACTTCACCCTATGTGCACGGCTCTTTTGTACCATGCCCGCGACCATGTACTCACTGCAGAAGTGGCGGAACTGCGAAGTCTGCCGTTTTCCAAGAAACTATTCACCAATCGTTATTTATGTACATACATACATATGTCACTTATTGATTTGTTCGCAATTTCTGCATTTGTGCTTGCGATCGATCTCTAACAAATAAGATGCTTCAATGCTGTCTTTATGTTATCACAATGTCGTTTTTTTTTGGTAATTACATAAAAATCTTCGTACCGTTCCAAGGCTTGTAGACGTATTCTTTAATTGTCTGTTTTATTTTCTCGGAATATTTGAAATGGGATACAAGTTTCAAGGGGTACTTCAATAAGGGGAGGGGAGGGGTGGAGGAAAGTGGCGTAGAAGAAATGTGTGATTTTCCCTAAAGGACAGAAGCGGGTTGTATGGGAAGCGAGGTTTTTCAGGTAACTGTCTTAGAAGAGACTCGGGCCGTCAGCGATGGGTGCATGCAGTAGCGGACGCAGGGGGGGGGCGCCCCCCCCCCCCAGAGGATGGGTCGCCAAATTTTTGAAATTACTTGACAACACATAAAAATCTTGTATTAGTTATTATTATTATTTTTTAAATATTGATTAGTTATTATTTATTATTGGAATTAATATTTTCATTAATTTTATTTTCGGCACTATTCAACTCTATTGGCCCCAAAATCTTTAAAAAAATTTTTTGGCCGAAACATTGCATAGAGAAGTTATTTGAGGTGCTGAACACGAATATCATTTCACNCTTTAAAAAAATTTTTTGGCCGAAACATTGCATAGAGAAGTTATTTGAGGTGCTGAACACGAATATCATTTCACACCGTAACCCCATTTTGGTAGGGTTACGGTAGGGTAACCCAAGATACGGTACCTCACAGGATCCCCTCAAATTTTGCCTACGGAGGTTATTTGGGGCGCTGATTACAAATATCGCATCGATTTTGTACCGTAACTCCACTTTTGTAGGGGTACGGTAGGTATACGGTAGGAAATCCAGAGAAAATGCCAATTTCAGGGAGAAGACGAAGGTGGCATGCAAAATGATGTTGATATTCGTGATCAGCACCTCAAATAAGCCCTTTGTGCAAAATTTGAGCGAATTCCATGAGGTACCGTATCTTGGGTTACCCTACCGTAACCCTACCAAAAGGGGTTACTGTACAAAATGAATGCGATATTCGTGATCAGCACCTCAAATAACCCCTTTGTGCAAAATTTGAGCGAATTCCATGAGGTACCGTATCTTGGGTTACCCTACCAAAAGGGGTTACTGTACAAAATGAATGCGATACTCGTGTTCAGCACCTCGAATAGCCCCCCTATATAAGGTTTCGGCCAAAAATTGTTTCTGAAGATTTTGGGGCCAGTAAAGTTGAATAGTGCCTTATTTTCCGTCTGGGTCCCCAGGTTTCCCCCCCCCCCC
>JARK01000095.1:91334-125607 GCA_000688135.1 Ancylostoma ceylanicum | reverse complement strand
GATTTTCAGCCCACTTTCTGAATCAGCCACTGGGTGCATGTCAGGAAGAATGATAGCTGGCAATAGTGGGCAACAATGAACCCATGTGTCAATATCCCATGCAATAGTAGCTCCGCCCCTAGTTAGGGTGGCAGAGATTTACAGACATTGCAGTTGTATGTGAGTTGATTATCTTCGTTTGCTGAAGATGGTTATAACCTAGGTTTAAAAAATTCGCTAGGATGAAAGCAGATAAAGCTATTTTTTCATTGAAATGTGACGGGTGATCACTAGGAGTTATCATGTTTTTGTCCCAAATACCAAAATTACACTTTCAGACTAATCTTAAACCAAATACAACCTCCATTCCTTTGAACAAAGTGGACTACTATGTTTGCCCTCTGTTAAGAAGAGCAATCCCTGGTGTCGAAAAGTAGTTTAGAAAAAAGCGCTGAATGCCTCAAGCACTTTGTGTACATTTTGAGCTCCCATGAGCGCCGTTGTGCTTCTGTTTATGCAGGTACCCTACCCAATGGTTTTTAACTGTTTATTATTCAGCAGCAAGTTCAAGTTTTTCAGTGACCGGGCGTCTGATCCTGCATAGCTTCGCAAATTGTATATAGCTTCGTGACAGAATACGTTCTTTCGGCCATCTTTTGTAGAAGAAGTGTGCCACCTTGTCTTTCGACTTGCCCTGTGAAAAGTGCATTACGATAGCTTTTGATGCCACGAGAAACCGAAAAAAGTTCTGAATAAGCTCACCATTAAGTGGTAGAACGAGACTAGCTTATGATTGTTTGCAAGCATGTAACCTTCTATGAGCAACATGAAGTCGTGCGATCCCTGGAAGTATACGGTTTCTGCTGGAAAGAGACTATATTTGTGATAGTTGGTTTGATTTGTTCAGCAATAACATTTTCCCTAAGGAAAACTTTCGAAGTAGGTATCTATTGCTCTTGAATTTTTTTCATTCTCAAGCTTCTCAGACCTTTAATTTTTTCTTCTGCAAAACTTAAATAATTTTCCAATTTTTCCTGTTCAGAAGTTATTGCAACTGAAGCATGGACAATTATTCCAAGCAAAATTCCTGAGCTACACGCTGTCCGCGCATACGATCAGTGATACTTCTATAGGTGTTGGTAACGATAACGACTGTATTGCTTAGTGCAGTACATTTTTCCACCCATTTTCTTGCCTTGGGCTACGGTCAGTGGTCTTCTCACAGGTAACGCTGACAGGAATCTGAGTTTTGAAAACTGCGCTACACCATCAAGAATGCAAGGACATAAATTTTTGAGGAAAATGTTTTTGAGATCCATTAACATATAACGGACAATACGACAGACCGCTGGGTCGTACTCGTTTTAACCCTTTTTCTTCAATGAAATTTCCTCAGATTTTGCCTATAGGGGTCATTTTACACGATGATTACGAATATTATATCCAATCTGTACTGAAACGGAGTACTGAAGGGATACCGTTTGCACGCTGTAGGTACTGTAGCTGTATTTTTCCTCACAACCTAGTGAAACCTTGCAGAGCAGGGTTATCTGACATGATACACTCGAAAATAATATCTTCTTTGTACTGGAAGGCATTTTTATGCGGTTACTGTATGCATACTGTACATGTATAATAGTTTCTAGAGTATGGACACAGTAACGCTCCCAGAAAGCCTCAGCGTGCGGAATAGACTTCATTTTCGTTATCAGCGTATCAAATATCCCCTTGGGAGGTGAAAACAAGGCACAAATTCGCGTTGGTTCAGAAACGCAAAGCCTACATTTTCGCGAATATGTTAAACTTTGACAACTCATCCACCTTGTAGGAATAATGGTTACATCAGGACCTTCCTGGGAAGGTTGACGATATCCGACGCTGAAACGCTGCTCAAACCCCAGGCTGCTACTCACCATGATGTGTGCAAAAGTCTCTCGCTCCGTGAATGTTCCGAGTTTCTTCATTGCGGCGATGTGCTCGTTCCATGGTGCTCCAAGGGATCGCGACGACTTGAACCGTGCACCAAATGAGAACAGCTGCGTCCTTCTACAATCCTGTGCCGCTTTGATCAGGGGAAGTAACGTGGCGAGGATAATGATTTTCATAAGTGAAGCTGAAAAATGAAATGAAATCGAGAAAATCAGTTCAAGGAGTTAGGGCGGTGGTATACGATTGAGGAATGGTGGTGTGAAGGAATTAAGCATTCAAAAAAAGGAGTTCCTGTTGGCAGGAGGGTCAGATATGAGCTGAGCAAGGAAAACTTCTGATTTCCTATTACATATTCTAGGAATAATAGGCAAAATAAGGACCTACGTAATATGACCCAACAAAATTCTTGGATTCTATTTCACCAATAATCCTGATGAACTGGGAGATGGTGCGCCACCCAGCGAGAGTAAATGAGTGTTGCATAGGGTTTCTGAGACACTTAAAGGTGGTCATGACTGTGAAAGAACTATGAATGAGTGAGAGGAGTAGCCCCACGTCGTCATAGTGATCTCATCTAAGATCTAATAGTAGAATGAAGCAAAAATAGTGTCACAGGTGTTCGTATCGCTACTTTTTCCCACTTCTTACGTTTCAAAACAAGCTCACTGGTTTCACTACATGCTTGAGTGTTTGCTTAACTTACATACCATCTTTGTTCCTTTTGCAGTTTTCGAGCAGAAAAAAAACGTTGAGTTTCATCAAGGCATCACCTGCAGTGTGATTTACAATGTTTCAGGAAGTTTTCCATACTATCCATTTTTATTAATTACCATTCCTTGTATGGTGGTGGTGAACGACATAAGCAAGAGTTGGTTATGCGAGGAAAACAATTGAGAAACTAAGGCGGAAGCGAAGCTGCAGTTATTCCAAAATTCAAACCGAGATTAAATGGTACGAAAAAGTTTCGTTTTCGAGCAGACCACACACAAGCGTGGCACGAAATAGCACCAAAGAAGATGCCAAGGAAACGACGGCGATCAGCGAAGGCACCTTCTCCGGACTGTCAACCTTAATCGCCCCTTACAAAATAGAACCGGTTCTTTTTTGAGCTTTTTTTTTCTTAGCCAGACCCTGTGAGGGTAACAATGAGGAAACGAGGACGCGTAGCGCACGTCAGGCGAGCAAAAACTGTCTGAGGTTGCTTCAGTTTTCAGGTTGAAGTAGTTTTGAAGCGCCACTTGAGACAACGAATCTATTCTCTGACGTTCATGTTATTGGAATGCATGATCCTGTTGTAGGAGCTCCTGAGGGGAAAGTTCTAGAAAGGTGGAATCTAACCCAGTGGATCGGCTGCATAATATCAGATTGATCCACAAATTCTGTCCCTACAAAAAACTTCCCTCTAGAAATAAATAACCCAGCTGCAACCCATCACCAACCAAGGATATACCGGCTGATACTGTCCCCAACCTTGCCACAACTTTTGTACAGGTTCGCATCACCGTAGCTATAAAAGTCTAGCCCGAACTGAAAACGTTCCAACATTGCTGTATCCCACTGGTAGAGTATAGACGGAATTCTTCTCCCAATAAAGTTCTTTCAGCGGAATAAGGAGGTCGCACTCTGATTGCGGTAGGTCTTGGTAGTATTAGGTTGTTGCGAAAATAATTGCCATTTCACGGTATGCTTGAAACAAAATTTTTTCTTGCCCGATTCAACGACTTCAAGCTAATTTGTGCCAGCTCCTGGTAGGGTTTGTTCTGCTCTTTCAGATGCTTCTTCAATAATCTCGTTAGCTCTTCCCTGGACTTTTTTATAGGGTCGCGAAAAATGGTGAGCCGACGCGATTTTCGAGTGATCATGTTGTACGAGTTCAAACTCAGCCATTCTGCAGCGGAAGCAGCCCGTAATATAGCGCTTGCTTTTGGCACGGACTCTCGTTCCGAACGGACAGTGAGGTGCTGGTTCGCAAAATTCTCTTCCGGCGATTTTGATCTCGAAGATAAACCCGGTCGTGGTCGAAGGATGTCGCTGGACGATCAAGCACTGAGAGCAGCGGTGGAAANTTCCGAAAGGACAGTGAGGTGCTGGTTCGCAAAATTCTCTTCCGGCGATTTTGATCTCGAAGATAAACCCGGTCGTGGTCGAAGGATGTCGCTGGACGATCAAGCACTGAGAGCAGCGGTGGAAACGAAACCCGATACTACTACTCGCACCTTGGCGGCAGACCTCTGGGTTCACTATGCTACAGTTTCAAAACATTTGGCCTCCATTGCCATGGTGAGAAAAATGCAAAATGGACACCCCATGATCTGACCGCTGACCAGCAATCCACCCGCTACGAGATCTGTTCTAACCTCCTCGTTCGCCAGAAAAACGAGCCATTTCTTGACCGTTCATTAACTGTAGATGGAAAATGGCTCCTATTTGATAATAAGAAACGTGATTATGCATGGGTAGGCAAGTTCTCTACCCCTCCAAGCTTCCCTAAACCAGATCTTCACCCTGGAAAGGTTATGCTGACAGTTTGGTGGTGTTGTAAGGGTGTTATTCATTATAGCTTTCTGCAACCTGGTCAGGCTGTTACACCAGAGTCTTACTTTTGTGACTTAGACCTGATGTATGAAAAGTTGCGACAAATGTGGCCGGCAGTGGTAAACAGAGGTGGGCCTGTACTGCTCCAGGGTAACGCTAGGCCTCACACTTCAAAACTCACCCGGTAAAAACTGACGCAGTTAGGCATCGAGGTTCTCCCTCACCCACCTTACTCTCCAGACCTCTCCCCTACCGACTATCACTTTTCCGGGCTCTCGGAGCAAACTTGCGTCAGCAGCAGTTTCCTGATTTGGAGCATGTTGAACTTGCCTTCCAAGAGTTCTTAAAATCTTGTGATCTCAGTTTCTATTGTAAAGGTATAAATGAATTACCGGATCGTTGGCAGAGATGTGTAGAATCTGATGGATTTTATTTTGATAAACAAAGTTGGGTTTGAACAGAGTTACAGCATTTTGAACTGGACTGTCTATTTCGGCAATTAATTTCGCAACAACCTGATAATTTACAAGAGAAATGACATCCCAGCAATTCCTCCTCAGTTTCAACTTCACTTCCGCAGAAGTAGTGCCAGGCACAAGTTCGGAATTCTGAACACGTATTTCTGCAGAGCCCGTCCGAAAATTTATTCCTTATTAAAATTACTTCTTAGACCAACTTCTACCACACCATTATTCGATTACAGGACTAGAGAACAACCCACTTGGAAAAAATCGTTGCTGTTTCTCTCAGTTGAAGCCAACCTTCTAAAGCTGCGGAGTCATTAACCTGCCTAGTGCATAGCGCTGAATTGTCTACTCAATTGACGAATATACTAGTAGATGAAGTTGGGTTGTGGCAAAGTTAAAACGAAATTTGAATATTTGAAACGAAAATTCATGATAATGGCGGAAATTATGAATCAACCTAAGACTTCAGTGCGGCTTTGGAAACATAACCTTTTAAAATATGGAGGAGGGCATAAGGTAATGTCATAGTTTTTGCAGAAATATCTTTCCGCTTTGAGTTGAGAAAATGTGTTGGTTTTCCTTTCATCGAGCAAACTACTTTTTTTCCTTAAACAAAAAAAAAATTCACCGTTCTAGAGGAATTGGCCGCCTCGCCTTATTTACTCTCAAATTAACTCATTACTTATGTAAATATTTCCGCTATATTCTTTCTTTATTGAACTTGATGTAGCAACCCGATGATAGAGCTGAAAAGAAGGTCGGCAAATGTTGTACAATGACTCGTCACTCTTCTGCATCTTTTCTAAGTTTACTTATAAATTGTTCAGCTGAATATAACTAAGACTACAAAGAATTATTGAAATTTAGATATGTTTTGATGAATGTAAAATAACGTTCACTTACAGTGGCGGCCACACATTTAGCACGCTGCCAATTTTGGGCGATCAACTGATGAAAATATAAAATCTGTATTTCAATACTGGAATGAGCTATCAGGACAATATTTGATGTTGCGATAGGGCATAGTGTTCTCCTTCCCGCCTCAACTTTGTTGCTCCGGGAAATGCTTCTGGATGTGATTGCACGTATTTAGGGCTAAAAATGCAGTGCTTTTGGAAATGTTTCAGTTTCTCTCCTCGATGCCTTTATTGGATCTGGGTGAAATGTGATTTTATACTCGATATAATTGCGTGTTTTGCTATAGTAGTTTCAATGAGCAGCTTCTCACTTAAGAGGAGAACGGAAATTGTCAACTGGAGTAAAAAAAATGGTTAAAAAAGGATTCACGGTGATTCCAAGGATAAACCATGCATTTTCAGCCGAGGATTTTTTTCTGATTTGTGTTGATAACAGACAATCAGATACTAAAAGGAAGATTCCGGGGCTTGCTTTATTAGCAAGATTCGTAGAAATGAAATTTCTGACGAAATTGACAGTTTGTTTCTGTCTCTGCCTCCAGCCGGTGTGTAGAGTCCGGTAAAGCGTTCATAGGGAAATGATGAAGGAAAACATGCGCAATTTGAATCACCACTTCATTTCCTTCCATAGCGAGATGCACGAATGTTGCACAGAATTCAGGAAAACCGACGAAATTGAACTTTTACTTTTTTAATCCAGTCTGAACGGACTCTGTGCCCGTGGTAAGCAACAGGAAGGAAGCCCCCATAATGCCTCAACACATACTGGAACTTGGTTTTGATTGCTCATTATAAGGCTGAGAAAATTCTGTCGGCCAAAATCGTGGATGTGCTAAATATGTGATCGCCACTGAATGTACATAGGATCTTCTTTTTGGGATTAATCACAAACTGGACTAAATTTGGTCGTTCCGGTCAACCACATAGGGGTATCTGAGGAGTTCAAGCCCGGGTCTTAATCGTCTCCTAAGTGCGACAATTGTGAACTCATACACATAATTCTGCAGTCACTAATTCAGAAAGTCTGGATCTTGGTCTTCCCTAAAAATGGAACTCGACAATATTGATTGTTTCTTTTCACTCTCAAAACACTGAGTGTGTTGAGAGTATTTTCCCTTCTCCGTACGCCGGCACGTTTTTTGAAACTGAAGAATAGGAATTGCACTAATTATGGGACTTGAACGTACAACTCTGCAATGAGTGAAATAGATGTCCTCGAAATACTGTAAGAAAACGCTCGTACAATTCGAAAATTCATTTATTCTTGACGATTCTGGTCTCAAAGTCTTGGTCAAAGTCAGAGCATTCGGTGCAGCGGTTAGTTCTTAGACAGAACCGCTTTCTCTTGGTGATTCAACTGTGGTTCGGCTCGCCACATGTGGACATTTGCGAACAGTCGTAGGACAAAGACAGTGTCCTGCATGACACTTCGATTTTTAAGCGAGCCCATTCACATAATACAGAGGGGGAGAAAAGGGTGGTCGGCAGTGGAGAATTCCAGAGCACAGAATCGAAGCGCACGACGGGAATGACTTCTGTGTCCTCGAAGCCTTCTGGATTGTGACTAAGAAGCCGAGCATGAACAACCGGAATGAGTGCTTATCCATAACTAGTGACTTCTTGCCTTACATATCGTTATGCGAGTTGTAGACTGTAGATGATATAAGATGCGGACGTCGAACTGATGCTCACTTGTCCGCAACGACAGTCAGCTGCGGACTTTCCGTGGATAAAGGTTTGGTTTATCCTTCATCTTGGGATTTTTTGAGATAACAAGCTTAGGGTAATATCGAAAATTTTCAGGGTTGGAGAGGACGTTTGGCGGTTTCGATCACAAATGACGAACTGCGAGCGACTTTTAGGCCTGTGAAGAAGACGATTCAGGCGAGACGGCAGGCCAATAATAAACTTTTCCACCCATCACGATGCAATCTCTGGAATGTAACCACTATACTTATCCACTGGGCTAAATGCTTATGGGGTTTGCACCACTATGAAATACAATACTGCTCCTAATCTTTGCAAAAAAAACGCGCCCGACGCGTTTTTGCGTCGCAAAGCGTCGCACGCGCAAAACTCGTTCCAGAATGGAGTTTTTGCGATTCTGAAGACAGCTTCTTACTCAGCGCGCTACGGCGGAGATATTGATACCCCGCATTGCCGTATTTGCTTCTCGCAAAATTTTCAGCTATCTTAAGGAGTTGCTGAGACACTTAGAAATCAGCAGCTATTCCATTTTCCGACTCAATACAGCAACTCCTTAGGACAGCTGAAAATTTTTCGAGAACCAAATACGGTGATGCGGGATATGGTTAGCTTCCCCGCAACGTGCTGAATAAGAATCTGTCTTCAGAATCGCAAGAGATCCGTTTTGGAGCGAGTTATGCCCGTGCGACGCTTTGCGACGCAACAAAAGCGTCGGGCGTTTCCTTTTTGCAAAGATTAGGAGCAGTGTTGTAGATTGAGCCGAACGGGTTCTCAATCAACTCTATATATTTATTATCCACGACAAAGATAACCATTATGTGGGCTCAGACTAGGAGGATCACTCTCGAGCGATGAAAAGGGAGGAAGGACATCAAGGCGAATTTTCTGAGTTCTATGCATACCTTTGGCGGGTGAATACCTCTTTCAGTCCGGGTCACTTCCATGCCTGGATCAGTGGCGGACGCAGGGAAGGGGCGCGCCCGCCAAGAATGGGTCGCCGAATTTTCGAAATTACTTTACAAAATATATAAAAACTTTGTATTAGTATATTTTCAATTGTTTACTTTTATAATTATTTTTGAAATAAATTCTATTCATTATTTAATGTTATAGTCAATATTTTATGAATTTTATTTTCTATCCGGGTCCTCACAACGGCGCAAACCCCAATTTTTTCCTATCACCCAGCTCCCGTCCAGTTTGTGCTCCCGTTACTGACCTGGACATAAATAAAAATATATGAATTACTGTAGAAGAATCCATCGGAGAAATATCATGATTGCCCGCAACGCATATTGTAGATGACGTCGATGTGACAGCTATAATCTCAACCTCTAGAAAGTACATGTGCTTTGCTTGGACTCCCTTCGTTTGAATTGAGGTTCATACAGTTAGGAGTGGATGCGATTCAGAAAAACAGTCTTTAAAAAAATTCTTCGAAATCCATCTTATCGAGATTGAGTGCGCCCTGATTTTTCCTTCTGTATAAATTTTAGAGCCGAAAATTATCAGTGCAATAATTTCCAGTGAAGAGAAATGCCAGCATGAAATCATTTCTGAGGAACACCCATAATTCCGTAGTTTGACTGGGGAAGTTGTACTATAGTGTTTTTGCATGCGTAAAAAAGTTTTAGCTTGTATAAATCTTCATGCTGCAGGCCAACGTTAACGGTAAATTCTTCATCGGTCAACGCTTCGGCGATATCACCTTCTTCAGGGTTTCATACATATTTTGGATAGATGGTTATACTTACAGAGACCTCATCACAGATACAGTGAGCGTCGATGGTTATGGGTTTTCCACGGACACGGGGAAGTACGCGGCTCGCGCTGAAATCGCCGGCGTTGCGGCAAATCAGGGTTATCCTTACAGCTACTTTCATCATACTTGATGTTAACATCGAGAAAGCTATCAGGGAAACCCTATAGTTTGTTGTCGCGATGAGAATCGACGCTCATATTGAATTGTACTTGCTATAAAACTTGACCAGAATAATTCCAACAATGGACTCACGATTGATAAAGAAACCTATGGGACCATGTCAAATTATGGTAAGAATGTAGTGAAAGAGCTTAGTTAATGGTTGAGGAATACGCGGTTTGGTGAATACCGCTAAGAGGAGGAATGTGGTGTAGCGAATCATATAGGCTATTAAGTAGATTGTCGTGCTTTGAAATGGAAGCAGAACTAGTTGCTGGTTATACAACGTCCGGTTAAAATTAGCTTCGCCGGTTTTCGTACGTATTGTCGTGACGACGACAGTGCGCGGTAATATGAACGTGAGTTCGAAAAAGGTCGTGCATGACATCTTTATAAGGTTTTTTTACCAGTCGACAGAGACAAGTTGAACAACGGCAGTATATTTGGCAAGTGTCTCAAGGTAGAGTGCAGAGTTTCCCTCTTATGTTCCTTATTTTTGGGTATTTCACTGATGAAGAACGGTATTCCCGATATTTTTATAGGTGCATATCATCGTCAGGGAAAATTGGGCGGTACCAAGCCTGCATATGTAAGCCAGTATATGTATGTAACATGTAATAAAAAAAGGATTTGCTTCATATTATGTTTATCCTCTAATACAGAAACCGGTACAAATAGGTAGCAAACACAAGGGGGGAGGGTCCGCCGCACGCCGTCGAGTCGAATCCGAGAATAATAACGAAATTACAAATGCGGTGCGGAGAAGGAACAGACAAATAACATAGAAAGATCAGAGGTAATAGGCTACAGGAGTAAACGAGACCTATATTGCTCTAAGCTAGCAAAGAGTGGTCAACGAAATTGGACCGAGCTGCTATGAGTCATAAATGATAAGATCCTTCAACGATGGTAAGAGAGCTGGTACTTCATTCTCTACATTTTCCACACATTTAATGTACATGCAAAGTCAGCTCCGTAGACTCTCAGCGCGGTCCGCGGCCACGTTGCTTTATGTTCGGCCTTGCTGATCCTTTTTCTTCCTTGGGTCGCAGAGATACACAAGCTCAGGGCGCTTTAGTAGTTTCCGTTTCTTCCACGTTATTCATCGATTATCCGCTCATCTTAGCCCTGGAAAGTTGCCGGCTCTTACGAAATTCTCGTGTTCCTTCACCGGCTCCAGTTTGAATTTCGGCATTGCAGCTTCATGCAGTTGTTCAAGGGAACAAATACCAGTGATAAGTTTGGTTAAATAAAGCCGGTAAAAAACCGTCGTCAGCTGGAACTAGAAGACAGTTTGCTTCAAAACAGCTTTATCGAAACAAACGATTATAGCAAACAAATGAGTTAAGGAGAATTGGGGAAAATGAGTGAGTATATGCAATCAGGAGACAGACACCGGTGCCGACTTCCGACACCGCGGCTATAGCGGGATGTGGGCGCAGCGGACGATCTCATGAGACGAAAACTGATGACAATTCCAAATTCGCATCCTTTCAAGTTACCTTAGTATTCCACCAATTTTCGCGCCGGGACCGTCTCCAGATCATGTGAGCTCTATATAGATCACTTGGGCCGCATTCGCGCTACTGTAAATGAATAAAAGTGATTTACACAAAAGACAGTTGAACCTACCACTCTTTCCTACAACATGCCCCTCCTCCACGTGATGCGTCCCTTGCCATTCTGCTCTGTTTCCCAGGAAGTTTGGAGGCGTGCGGGTCTTCTTGCCTCGCCCCTCTTTCTTGCACGTCTGCAATTCCATGGGTCCTGCTTATGTGGCTGCGGCGGCCCAGCTCCTTCTGCCATCTTGCCATGGTCGACCTGCACTGGCCATCCGTGAAGGTTACCATGTTGTGGTCAGAGAATAAAAACGCTTAACTTGATGCAACGCGGGACTTGAGATACAAGTGTTGCTTCTGAACAATTCAGGACTTACTCTGAAGTTTCTTCCCACGGTGGAGCCACGGTATGAGGCCGATCCGCGGTGGATTCGCGGTTGCCCGCGATAAATCCGCACATGCCCACGGTGGAAAACCGGGGATGACGTCACTCCCGCGCTATGCCCACACATGTTCACGGTGTATCCGCACATGCCCATGGTGTATTCACGATAACACTGCTTTCCACGGTGGATACACGCTTGCGCCACGGTGGCTCCACACATGCTCACGGTGGATCCGCAGTAGAAATGATAAGATACATCACGAGCTCAAACGACAGCACACGTGTCGACACGTATGGCCTAGTGGATACGAGGGCGGAATACCAATCGAGCATTCGAGAGGGCCGGTAAGGTTCAAATCCCATGGTAGAGGAAAGAAGGAAGGACGAAGTGGAAACCCATAGGAAATTTGCATTTTTCCTTCTTTGTGTAGAACAACACATATTCACTGTTTTAGCCAATTTCACGCAAGCAACACCTTCACAGGTAATGTTTGCTTTTGCTAGCATAGGTAAAGGCCTAATAGTGACCGCAAATGCCCTCAGTTAATCCGCACTATTCCCACGGTGCATTCACACATGCCCACGGTGGCCGACCGACTCCCCACCTCGGGTGAACCGTGGGTCCACCGTGGGCAAAAATTTCAGAGTAATTGATTTTTCCAAATTACACCGTAACAATAGCTTGGTGATCTATATGCACTTGGATCTTGTGGTTGCACTTGCCACTGGACCGTCTATGTAGCTTCAGAAAGATGAG
The DNA here is from genome assembly GCA_000688135.1 of Ancylostoma ceylanicum. Taxonomy (NCBI): domain Eukaryota; kingdom Metazoa; phylum Nematoda; class Chromadorea; order Rhabditida; family Ancylostomatidae; genus Ancylostoma; species Ancylostoma ceylanicum. The sequence goes on along the minus strand of JARK01000095.1, from coordinate 113,451 downwards.
CGGAACTTAAGAATAATATCTGTAGAAGAGCCAAAGTATGTTAGCAGAAAAGAAACGACTTGGCTCAGTAGAGTGCCTTGACTTGATGTGGAATAGCTGTAAAAAACAGCGATTGACGACACCTAAATATACGACTTGTTGTAGAATCGTTATGCGCGAAGAGTGCAGGTGCAGAAGAATATCGCTGACTTGCAGACTGAACCTTGCTTTTACTTGCTCTCTGTCTCTGCCGATGGTAGGCCAGGAGGTAGCACCTACTCTGGACTTTCTCCCCGCGGTGGATCCGCGGTACGCCCGTGGTGGAGCGTCGCTTCGCCACCGCGGGCATGTGCGGGTCCACTGCGGATGTACTGTGGGTCCACCGCGGACATACCGCGGATCCACCGCGGACATGTGCGGATCCGGACGTGAAACCAGTATTAGCAGTGCAATGCGACTTTTAAACAGTATGTATCGGTCATTTCGCATTGAATCTACTTAATTGCATTACTCTGGGCATTGATAATAATTTTATTGCTTCAAGCATAACGAAACTTTTTCTGCGCCTGTCTTACATTTAAATTTTGGTCAAAAAATGAGTCTATGTTGAGGTGATTGACGAAGAAAGATAAAAGCAAGTCCATGGCGACATTTTCACTCCACTTTGCAAGCGTTCACACATCCCAGGATTCGAACCTACCTCTCTCCTCTGAACTTTCTGTCCGCGGTACGCCCGAGGTGGAACGTCGGTTCGCCACCGCGATGATGTGCGGGTCCACCGCGGACATACAGTGTGCGGATCCGGACGTGAAACCAGTGTTAGCAGTGCAATGCGACTTTTGAACAATATATATTGGTCATTTCGCATTGAATCTACTTAACTACATTACTCTGGGTACTATTAATATTTCATTGCTTTCAGCACGAACAAACTTTTTTTGCGCTTGTGTTGCATTTAATATTTTGGTCAAAATTGAGTCTATGTTGGTGTGTGCGACGAAGAAAGGTAAAAGCAAATCCAATGGCGGTATTTCCATTTCAAGTTGCAAGCGTCTGCACATCCCAGGATTCGAACCTACCTCTTTCCAAAGCTGATGATTTCGAGTCCGGTGCGTTATCCATTCGGCCATACGTGTCGACGAATGGGGTGGTTCCCACAGCGATATGTGTGAATCATCACTACTGCGGATCCACCGCGGGAATGTGCGGGTCCACCGCGGGCATGTGCGGGTCCACCGTGAGACATGTGAGGGTCCACCGCGGGAAACTACGTTACTGCGGGTCCACCGCGGGTATGTGCGGATCCACCATGGGCATGTGGGAGCACAGCGCGGGAGTGACGTCACTCCCGGTTCCCCACCGCGGGCATGTGCGGATTTATCGCGGGCAACCGCGGATCCACCGCGGGCAGAAAATTCAGAGCTCCAAAGCTGGGGTGGTAGTAAACCTCTTGAAACGACGACGAAACGATGAATCGTAGGTCGTAATTAACTGTCAGCTTTGGTTTGCAACCGTGAACAAGCTACGAGCTAACTGACAACCCTGATCTTTGGGTATGAGGCTTTAGCAAAACCTTCCACCCATCAGGGGTTTCGAACCCTCAACCAACAAATACTCGATTTCCTCAGAGTGTGCAGGCATACCTCCGCACTACCGACTCCACGACTAACGGAATTTATATGGTCCTTATAACCCAAAATGACAGTGAATATCGTCCCGCATAAATTAACTTTAATATGTTAAGCTCAAAAATACATTTCCGTGCCCATAAAATGTGTGGGATTTTATCTGGGAACGTGTGAGTCTTAGCAGTCAAAATCACCCATCAGGAAATTGGTGTCATCGATGATCTCCGATGTGAGGTCATGGTGATCGGAACGGTGGAACATCGATCAGCTGGATGTGCCGAGAATTGCGCCTTCACCAAAAGGTAGCCAGTATACGCTCACTTGGCTACAACGATGTACTCGAACCACGAGCAAAAAGTCCTCTCGAGGACTTCTTCGTGAAACGAGGAGGTCACTGTCTGCGTCTCGCGCGCCGCACGCTATTGCCCTCCTCGTGTCCTCGTCGTTTCATACTGGCAGTAAGGTCTGCGTTACAAAGAACTCACAGTTCGGTTTCGAACTGTGAGTTAACCTGTAAGTTTGGTCCCGGTTTCGTCCTGGTAGTCATCCGCCATACTTACAGAACCATATTCCACACAATAAAGCTTACATTACCAATCTCGGAGTTCCTCGTTAGGTGGGAGTTAGCTGTCAGTTAACGTTAATCGTTAAGTGGCAGTTTCGGTAGGTTTACTACCACCCCTGATGATTCCAAGTCTGGTGCCTTATCCATTCGGCCATACGTGTCGACGAATGGGATGGTTCCCAAAGCGATGATGTGTGAATCAGCGCTACTGCGGTCTTCCTTTTTAATAGCCTTTGGAAGTACTATTTCGACTTCGTTCAACTGTTTCCAATTAATTAACTTATACATATATTACGATGCATCGTTGTAGCCAAGTGAGCGTATACTGGCTACCTTTTGGTGAAGGCGCAATTCTCGGCACATCCAGCTGATCGATGTTCCACCGTTCCGATCACCATGACCTCACATCGGAGATCATCGATGACACCAATTTCCTGATGGGTGATTTTGACTGCTAAGACTCACACGTTCCCAGATAAAATCCCACACATTTTATGGGCACGGAAATGTATTTTTGAGCTTAACATATTAAAGTTAATTTATGCGGGACGATATTCACTGTCATTTTGGGTTATAAGGACCATATAAATTCCGTTAGTCGTGGAGTCGGTAGTGCGGAGGTATGCCTGCACACTCTGAGGAAATCGAGTATTTGTTGGTTGAGGGTTCGAAACCCCTGATGGGTGGAAGGTTTTGCTAAAGCCTCATACCCAAAGATCAGGGTTGTCAGTTAGCTCGTAGCTTGTTCACGGTTGCAAACCAAAGCTGACAGTTAATTACGACCTACGATTCATCGTTTCGTCGTCGTTTCAAGAGGTTTACTACCACCCCAGCTTTGGAGCTCTGAATTTTCTGCCCGCGGTGGATCCGCGGTTGCCCGCGATAAATCCGCACATGCCCGCGGTGGGGAACCGGGAGTGACGTCACTCCCGCGCTGTGCTCCCACATGCCCATGGTGGATCCGCACATACCCGCGGTGGACCCGCAGTAACGTAGTTTCCCGCGGTGGACCCTCACATGTCTCACGGTGGACCCGCACATGCCCGCGGTGGACCCGCACATTCCCGCGGTGGATCCGCAGTAGTGATGATTCACACATATCGCTGTGGGAACCACCCCATTCGTCGACACGTATGGCCGAATGGATAACGCACCGGACTCGAAATCATCAGCTTTGGAAAGAGGTAGGTTCGAATCCTGGGATGTGCAGACGCTTGCAACTTGAAATGGAAATACCGCCATTGGATTTGCTTTTACCTTTCTTCGTCGCACACACCAACATAGACTCAATTTTGACCAAAATATTAAATGCAACACAAGCGCAAAAAAAGTTTGTTCGTGCTGAAAGCAATGAAATATTAATAGTACCCAGAGTAATGTAGTTAAGTAGATTCAATGCGAAATGACCAATATAGCATAAGACAAGGTCGAGAATGTGGTTCCCGCATGTTTTACCATGGACATACTGCGCAAGACCATGGGTGTGACACATCTCAAGAAACATCTTAGAAAGGCTACTAGAAGCATACATCTCTGAATCCCATGATAGATCAGGAAAGTTGAGATCTCCTGCAACGATACAGCATGAGTTAGAAGCTATCATATCGCTAATGGCCTTAATCAATTGTTTGGTCAAAATACTGGAACAATTCGGAGCCCTATATACCACTATAAGCCGAACTGGTTTTATCACAAAAGATAGATCACAGCATAAAATTTCATATCCATCAGGAACGCTTTCAGTAAAAATCGCTATTGGGGAAAAGCTATTTCTTGCAATTACCGCAACCCCTCCTCCTCTTTTGGAAGAACGATCGCATCTGAGAACAGTGTGCTGCGAGCAGCAACCACAGAGCAAGGCACCCAACTCATGATTTTCAGTTAACCATGTTTCTGTCAAAATAACGACATCTGCGGCTAAAGTTTTGAGGAGAAAGATTAAAGCGCTCCTATTTTTCACTGCTGACCGTATATTGGCTAACACACATTGAGGATAAGTGCCCTTAATCCGAGGAGAAATTAGATGTTTTCCGATTGGGTATGAGAAACGTTCTGACTTTGTATATTACAATGCTGTTGCGGTATACAATCTAAAGCAGGAGATGTTTGTGGAGCACCCCCATTAAACAACATCGCATTGGGCTCCATTGCCTGGGAGTTCGAGGAACTATGGTTTGTGATGTTGCGCGGCATCCTTTCAGCCCTAATCCGCTCTCGCTCACTTTTGGTAAGCGAGGGCCGGATAAATATACCTTTCTGTGAGAAAAACCTCAGTTTAGGTGCTTTCTTGAGGACCTGAGATGCATAAAAGGATGCAGGCAAAATCACTTTCAGGAGGCGCGGTCTAGTAGGAAGATAGCGGCCCATACGATATACACATAACGGGTGACATTCAACGTCTAGAAAATCAAGCAATTGGCGAACACAATTGATATCTTGAATGACACGTGCAGTTGAAAAAGGAGCAGTACTCTCTTTAATACCTACGATAACGATAGAGCGTTTTCTTTCAATTTCCTCACAAGGAACTGGCGATGAGATATGGGCGGAAATGGGAGAAGATGGACCGTTACTACGTGAAAGAGCTTTCTTTAACACATCAATCTGGGACTTGAGAGAACAGATTTCATTTTGCAACTCACTATTCTTTTCGTGTACTCTTTTGTTTTCTTCCAGCAATTCTTGGTTTCGCTTCATAACGGTATCCATCTGTTCCTTCATCTCAAGCATAAATCCAATCGCCGTCTTGAGATGAGCAGGAAGGCTCTGATCTCTGATGATGAGATCTACGGCTCGATCAAAGTCATTTTCGTCCTCCTGCTGCGGACTATCGAACACGATCCTGTGTTTTTTGCCTCTCCGAGCCTGAGGTGCGACATGGGCCTGGGGTGTATCCATAATCAGTTTTAGGAGAAAAGAAATCAAAAACTAAATGAAAAGCTCCAATAGACCTGAGAGAGCGGCTTACGATTCACTTTTGGAAATTCCCAGCCGCAGGGAATTGCGTTCAAATACGATCTGGTAGAGCACTCCAAAGGTGGGTCACACAACAGCAAATCAATGGCAGACGACAGCGTACTCACTGAGCGGTTGGTTGCGCCGATACTCTGGGTATCCCACCATCCCATCCGTACCTTTCCGAATTCGCTACCGTCGACAAACTGTGAAATTCTTCTACGGCTCCGTACTCCACGCCCTTTGTTGTTGACTTATTGCCCGACCCTGTATTCCTGCTTCTGGAGAGACACCCACGGAACTTTCTGGAGGTGTTTCATCGAGCCGGTACACGCTGTCGTCTGCCATTGATTTGCTGTTGTGTGACCCACCTTTGGAGTGCTCTACCAGATCGTATTTGAACGCAATTCCCTGCGGCTGGGAATTTCCAAAAGTGAATCGTAAGCCGCTCTCTCAGGTCTATTGGAGCTTTTCATTTAGTTTTTGATTTCTTTTCTCCTAAAACTGATTATGGATACACCCCAGGCCCATGTCGCACCTCAGGCTCGGAGAGGCAAAAAACACAGGATCGTGTTCGATAGTCCGCAGCAGGAGGACGAAAATGACTTTGATCGAGCCGTAGATCTCATCATCAGAGATCAGAGCCTTCCTGCTCATCTCAAGACGGCGATTGGATTTATGCTTGAGATGAAGGAACAGATGGATACCGTTATGAAGCGAAACCAAGAATTGCTGGAAGAAAACAAAAGAGTACACGAAAAGAATAGTGAGTTGCAAAATGAAATCTGTTCTCTCAAGTCCCAGATTGATGTGTTAAAGAAAGCTCTTTCACGTAGTAACGGTCCATCTTCTCCCATTTCCGCCCATATCTCATCGCCAGTTCCTTGTGAGGAAATTGAAAGAAAACGCTCTATCGTTATCGTAGGTATTAAAGAGAGTACTGCTCCTTTTTCAACTGCACGTGTCATTCAAGATATCAATTGTGTTCGCCAATTGCTTGATTTTCTAGACGTTGAATGTCACCCGTTATGTGTATATCGTATGGGCCGCTATCTTCCTACTAGACCGCGCCTCCTGAAAGTGATTTTGCCTGCATCCTTTTATGCATCTCAGGTCCTCAAGAAAGCACCTAAACTGAGGTTTTTCTCACAGAAAGGTATATTTATCCGGCCCTCGCTTACCAAAAGTGAGCGAGAGCGGATTAGGGCTGAAAGGATGCCGCGCAACATCACAAACCATAGTTCCTCGAACTCCCAGGCAATGGAGCCCAATGCGATGTTGTTTAATGGGGGTGCTCCACAAACATCTCCTGCTTTAAATTGTATACCGCAACAGCATTGTAATATACAAAGTCAGAACGTTTCTCATACCCAATCGGAAAACATCTAATTTCTCCTCGGATTAAGGGCACTTATCCTCAATGTGTGTTAGCCAATATACGGTCAGCAGTGAAAAATAGGAGCGCTTTAATCTTTCTCCTCAAAACTTTAGCCGCAGATGTCGTTATTTTGACAGAAACATGGTTAACTGAAAATCATGAGTTGGGTGCCTTGCTCTGTGGTTGCTGCTCGCAGCACACTGTTCTCAGATGCGATCGTTCTTCCAAAAGAGGAGGAGGGGTTGCGGTAATTGCAAGAAATAGCTTTTCCCCAATAGCGATTTTTACTGAAAGCGTTCCTGATGGATATGAAATTTTATGCTGTGATCTATCTTTTGTGATAAAACCAGTTCGGCTTATAGTGGTATATAGGGCTCCGAATTGTTCAAGTATTTTGACCAAACAATTGATTAAGGCCATTAGCGATATGATAGCTTCTAACTCATGCTGTATCGTTGCAGGAGATCTCAACTTTCCTGATCTATCATGGGATTCAGAGATGTATGCTTCTAGTAGCCTTTCTAAGATGTTTCTTGAGATGTGTCACACCCATGGTCTTGCGCAGTATGTCCATGGTAAAACATGCGGGAACCACATTCTCGACCTTGTCTTATGCAATGATGAGAATCTCATTCATGATGTTAAAATTGATCCTCCATTAGGTTCGAGCGATCACTGCTCAGTGCTATTTCATCTCGGTCTCACAGTGGATGTACGTAATCGCTACTGCGTTAAGGACTACAAATCGGCCAACTATAACGAGATCTTGTCCTACTTGGAGGGAGTTGACTGGTTTGGTTCACTTAACAGTGTGGTGTCGGTACATGAAAAATATGAACTATTCCTGGCAATTCTGCACCATTCTATAGATATGTTTGTTCCATACGTACAGAGGGAATCGATTAATTCCGACCTTCCTCCATATCTCCAACGGTTGTACCAAAGAAGATCACGGGCGTGGTCGGAGTATAGACGTTCTAACAGGATATGCCATCTCAATCAGTTCAAAAAACTGAGCTCTATATTTGATCGAAAAATGAAGAAATTCTACGCGTCTGTGGAGAAGAAAGTTATTGAGTCTCGGAGTGAGAGCGAGTTCCATAGGCTTGTGAAGACGCGTCTCCATCGGAAGTCAAAACTGGGTGCGCTCTACTCTATGGATGGTAGTTTAGTCAAAGACGATGAGGGTAAAGTTGAGTTGCTTTCCAACGTCTTTGGTAGAGTTTTCTCGCCACAAGATGACTCGGACATCGATCAAGAACCGTTAGCACCCACCTTTCCGCTAATGAAAGATTCCATATGGTTTCATCGGCAAGAAATTTTGACATTGCTTCTTGCATGGCCTCAATCACGCTCGCTTACACCTGATGGAATCCCGTTGCACTACATAAAGAAGGTTGCGCACGTTATCTCTGGTCCTCTAGAATATCTATTCAACCTTAGTTTCATGAGAGCCGAGGTACCCGAAAGATGGAGGCACTCGTTTATCACGCCAGTACCAAAGAAACCTCCATATACTGATCCTGAAAACTATAGACCTGTTAGCATAACATCCATTTTCGCTCGACTGTTTGAAAAAATTTTGAAAAAGCGAATAGTGTGTCATCTTGAAGAGCATGATGTCATTTCTTCAAACCAACATGGTTTCCAGAAGGGCAAATCAACAGTCACCGCAATGGTTAATGTACTAAATGACTGGACGAAGTACTTGGATGAGGGTAGTAGTGTAGATGTCGTTTACTTTGACTTCTGCAAAGCTTTTGATAAGGTTTCGCACTCAAAATTAGTGATTAAAATGCAACTGGCTGGGATACATCCGCGTATCGTGTCTTGGATACAAGCATTTCTTTCGGACAGAACCTATTCCGTTAGAGTCAATTCAGCTTTCTCGAATTCTAAACCTGCATGCAGTGGCGTTCCGCAGGGTGCAGTTCTCTCACCAATTCTATTTAATATCTATACGTCCGATCTACTTCTCCAGCTAACAAATAGGCATGTACAGTTCAGCGCGTTTGCGGATGACATTAAGCTTTATCATCCAGTAGAGACAGAAAGTGATAGATCAGCCTTACAAGAGGCCATCGATTTTGTCCACAGCTGGTCCTCCTCATGGGGTCTACCCCTTTCTATGGAGAAGTGTAAAGTACTTCATTTAGGCTCGCGTAATACCTGTCACAGTTATACTATAGGTGGGACGAAAATAAGTGAACCATACCAGGTGACTGATCTAGGTTTCGTAATCACACGCGATCTCTCCTTTGACATCCATTGTCAGATGATCATTCTTAAGGCAACAAGAGCCATATACAATCTATTTAGGGCTTTTGTAACGACCAATCCCACTCTCTACCTACAAGCTTATAAACTTTACATAAGACCTATTCTTGAGTACGGTACCCCCGTTTTCAGTCCACACAAGCAGTCTACCACAAACAAGATTGAGAGTGTCCAAAACAGTTTCACCCGAAAACTTATGATCCGTGCCCTAGGTGTCACCTATGATCAAATTCCTAACAGTTTGATTAGGAACAAAAACTTGGGCCTTTCAACACTTTTGCAAAGAAGGAGGAAAAATGATTTACTGCTCTTCCACAAATTAATCCATGGAAAATGTGGCCTCAAATTGAATTCTTTTGTGTCACTGCGGGCTTCAACCACAAGGGGAGGAACCACAAAATTCCATCTTCCAAAAGCCAGGCTTTGCTGTAGACGTTTTAGTTTCATTCATAGAGTTATCCCTCTATACGAGAAACTTAGCAAAAAGCGCGCACTACCGTTATCCTACACTGGATTCAAAACATTCCTGGGTAATTGGCCTAATCCGTGAAATTACTGGTTTCCGATTTCTCTATCACTCAAATGCATCACGTTGGTGGTTCTGTTGTAGCTTTTGTTGTGCGTTGTTTTGTATTTATAGGTTTTGACTTTTTCTTTTTTTTTCTTCTTAATTTTGTGACTCCACATGAGTGTATGCTCGTGTAATAAATGATGATATATTAATTGTTATGCTGTGGTTTCACGTCGCATGCCGTAACCTATGACTCCCATTTTCCCCGAGGCAATGCTGCAGGGGACTACTTTTGCAGAGATACGCGACCTTACATGGTTTGGAACATGATTCATATAATTTTGCATTCTGAAACGAAAAGCAAAGGTGTGGATACTCATGAGTGAGCTCCCTTTTATTAGTGATCATTTCCTTTTATCAAATGAATTGAAATTAATTTTTGAAACAACTTCTAGTGCTCCTCCGTTCAGCAGAGATATCAATTTCTCAACATTTTCACAGTAGAGATTTGATTTCCAGAATAAACTCCAGGAAGGTTTTAAATAAGTCGAGTTTCAAATCATTCGAAACATAGGCTAACTGAAAAATTCGAAATATCAAGTTACTCCGAACTATTGGAAGAAACCCTGAATTCTTCAAGTTTTAGTTATCTGGAATAGTAGTTATTTCCGCGAGGAAGGGAAATTCAGGCGTTTTAAGAGTAGAATTGGAGAGCATTGAGGTTAAAACTTGCGATTATTTGCTCAATCACAACGTTTACCTAATACAACTTAATGTCGCGCGAAATAAACTGGTAACTATGTACATCGCAAAGGGTGCCTAGTTGTATAACTCGTCCGTCATCGTAGATGATTTCCGCAAACGCCGCGAAGCGACAGGTTGACCTCTTGGCACCTCATTAACGAGCAGCCAATCACAGCATCATCCAGCCAATCAAAGCGCTGCTATAATGAGCTTCTTAATTACAGCGGACCAGAAGGGCCGTCTCCCTGTCGGCATGTATTGGATGAGACTCGATTATAGCGTGACTTCATCCAAATAAAAGCACCAGTAAAATGTAACAGAAATACAGCGAAAGAACACAAAATGGTGGGTTCCGTCGATGGCACCGTGCTCGTGTGTTCGGCGAATGGTCTGTCGATTGCCCTCTGCGCGGGCCCTTCCGTTCTCGTTGTTTTCTCCGTCCCTCGTCCATTTGAATTCTTGCGCAATCATTGATTTGGCCTGAATACATCAACTATCAAAGCATTCATCGATTGGCATGCAACTTAGCGTTTAGGACTTTATCGCTCTCTCCTGGCAGTCTTGGAATGTAAGCTGAGTTTCTTATTTAGGTCGTTTACAGTGGTCACTCTTGATACTTTTTTCTAATGCTTAAAATCTGGAGTGATGTAAGGACAGAAAAAAAAAACGGTTCGTACGCCGCAAGATTTGATTGAAGGAGGCAGTTTTGGGACAGGAAATGGCACAAGCAACCATGACAATTGTGACTGGTCAAAAAATTCGTGTTTCGAAGAAGCCTCCCACGAATAACAGACCATTGATGATTCTTCCAGGAAAACAGCATGTCTCTCAACCAACGCGTGTTTTTCCTGACGTTCGAATTCACCAGATTTGAACCCATTAGTCCATTGGAATATGCGAAGACGTTGGAGCTTACTCTGGTCATTTATTCAGCAGAGACCTTTTTAGCGCTGAAAAATGTCCTTACCTTATCTCGAGATGCACCCCGGTGGACAAAATCGCTAGGAGCGTAGATGATTTTCAAACAAGTTGGAGAGGCATTGAAGGAATGGTGATCATTTTGGGAACTGCTCCCTTGTACAGATGCAACTGCAGGTGAAGATTTCTTGTCTTGTCTTGTGATCGTACAAAAGCTCAAAGTACAGGGAGGGTTACAGAAAAATGAAGCCGACGGAAATTCCGAGCGGGGCTTTCACAACAACTTGATGAATGAACTTATTTTACTGAAAAGTGGTCCTGAATGGTCCATTTGACATTTTCTTGAGGACCTGGATTGTATGTACACGGACGCGACCTCAGTCTCTGTTGTAATGTTTCCCCAGTTGTTTTTTTCTTCTCCAGATGTTTTTTCTCATTTATTGTTGTAATCCTCTCACATTTACTTCTCTTGAAGGTTTTGGAGATCAAATTTTCTGCGACGTTTCAAATTTCACACAGATAAGCGCATGAGCAAGACCGACCCGGTGGGTGTGGATGAACAACACGTTCGCGATGCGATCCCGGAAGCCACACCTGTTCTCGGGATCTCGGTAAGGTGAGATATCCCTTTTATCGCCTTCTTTCTCGTTTCGGTGCGACATGCACTTTCACTGTCAGCGTTTGGCTAACAACTCCAGTTCAAATTCTTATTTACTCAGTCGGAAAGGTTCCATGATTATATTGAAATTATTAAGCTTATCTCACTTTCTTCGTTGATAGAGTTAGAGCAGGAATCGTTTGCCCGTTATTATGTGAGACAGGAAATACAGCGGCTTCACATTTATTTTTGCATCGAACGCCCGTGATATCTCTTATTTACAAGTGATTCCTGTCTCGATCTACATGTTGCGTCCGTCCTGAGTTCTGGTGCAAAAGCTCCCCGTCGTCTCTTTGTTCAGAGAAAACTTGACTTTTTTCACATAAGCCATTTATACACGATTTCACATAGAGACCCGTTCCAAATTTAGCTGATTCATTTCAAAATTAAACGTTTCTATCCCGTACATGAAGCCGGAACAAGAGTTTCATCGTCTCCATTACTCTCCATTATTGTAGAATTGCTCACTAAACACGTTTTAAACAATGCTAAACCAACCGTCACTGTACGATTTGCTTTGGATTGACAATATGCGTGTATGGAGAGAGGAATCGACCCATGCGTGACCACGTAAACATTTCGTTCTTTATTTTCACAATGAGAAAAATTGGAGAAAACTAGGCCAGATTGAATGAGATTTCTAAACAGTACTGTTTCGTGGCTTTACAAATCTGTTAAGGCCGCGAAAGCCATTTAAGGCGTGCGATTTTCTTCTACATATAAGGGATAGAAAAATCACATAGAAATCGTACAGATATTTTACTGGTTCTTACCCTCTTTCAACAGCTGATGGAAGCAGGTTGTGATCACATGGCACAGTTGAGCAAAAAAAACTATTGAAAACCGTTTTTCTGGATTGTTTTGGAAGTTTTTCAGGAAGATTAAATTTCTGGAAGTACAGATAAATATTTGTGATTTTCTGGAAGTACATATAAATATTTATTGTTCTTAACCTTTTTTGCAGCTTGAACTTACGGGGAGCAAATATCTAACTGTTCGGCTGGTTTCAAAAAAATGGCGTTTTTTTTCTCGGAACCGTATAATTTTGTAATTCCTCATATTATTTTTGTGCCAGCAAGGCTTGTTAGGTGGAAAACTTTATTCTTCAGCCCAACGTTTCGACTAAGTCGTCTTCTTCGGTATAACTTTTAATTTTAATAATTTGAAGAATTACAACAACATATCAAGGTTTGAAGTAGAGGGAACATGGAAGTTCATAGAATTTTGTTTGGGAAGGGTGTGACATCTGAGTATGGTAACACACTTGTATGTAGAGCATAGCAAAGTAACTCTTTGGTGATGTAGGTTAAAGATGTCCACTGCAAATAGTAGTCACCAAGTTATTGAAAATTTTCAGACACCGCGTTTCCAGTTTCCCGAATAATGAAGATTATTTTATTCCATGAAACTACAATGAGCACGTTCAAACCGCTTACCTTGTCTTGGCTAGAACACTACTTACCCCACATTTGAGCTTAGGTGTTGCGAAAACATAGATTAACACTTTTTAAAGCATCCTTTTGTTATTTCTTGGATTCGTACTGGGCGATCTACTCCGAGCTATTTTTGGCAATAACACTATCAACAACACTTACGTATTTGCTTCATTTGCAGCTTTATTTACACTTGTTTGCTTTATTCGTTACAAAACGTAGCGAATGGTCTGTTAGAAAAAACGGGAGTGATGCTCGATGACCTACATATTTTCTGTACAACAAGGGTCGACCAGGATTTACTTCCGAAAACTAGCTCACTAGCTCAGATTTCGCTACAGGAAAACATTTAACTAATCATCATATTCCCCGTAAAAAATTGCCGTATGGCTGCCATCTCGCCCAACTGTAGAGTGCCTTGCTTCTCAGGGGAAAATCCTCAGACGTGACAAGATGGAAACCTGTTCTCTTCCTTTTTTGCTACACTTATTCCGAGTTCTACGGGGAGATTCATGAACAACCCATGAAGGCTGCGATCTACCCACCTATCTAGAGTTGATGATTTTTCCAGACATAAATCGGTATACTTTGTCCAAACGACTCCTCGCAGTCAGTTTTTGCAAATAATAGCAGGGACAGCAGGCTACATATAGTCGTTCCAAAAAAATACTTGCCTCCGGCATCCACCGCCTGTCTGCTAAGCCGCGCCGCGCCTCCTATGCATTATCATACGTGCTGCGACGTGGCACACTCAACGCGCAGTGTAGCGGGAGGCAAGTATTTTTTGGAACGACTATATGTGAAATTCTCTCGACAAACTCGTTCACTCGGATCTTACCACTGGGCGCATGGAATCACGGACCTGCTGCTACGATAAGTAGTAGTTCATGCTAATCAAGGGGTTGTGTCTCTGTCGGTATTGCTGTCCCTTGAAATTGTGGAAAATAATAAAGACAACAAAAAAAACTTCCTTGTGCACCAACCTAACAAAATCTAACACTTGATGAACGACCGTACGGCTATTGAATGTGACAGTCAGGAGGCAGACATTCGTAGCAGGGTTCTGCGTAATTCGCATAATATGTCCGTTTTCATCTCCTCACGAGTCTACGCCGATCGCGGCGATAATGGATCGCATCGCAAGAACTGAACGCTGTGGACATAATGCATGATTACTTCCGTAACCTTTTGGATTCACCGCTAATGGATTTGGTCGTTGGAGAACTTTCGCTAAGCAGCGTTGCTTTTATCGCTTTCGTAAAATCGAATCTCTTTTTCTTTGTGGACAATTTCGGGTATTGCCTCGCTCATGCTGATTTATTTAATTCACGCGACTTTCAAAGAGCCGTTTGGATTATTTCTGAAACGCTCAGGACGTCGGTTTATCCAAATGCACGTCCTCATTATTCCAGGCACAACAGCCGCAATGGTGGTTCTACTGTTACTTCTTCTTTGTCCTATCATCGCTGCAGAGTCCTTTGTTTATTTGCATCCGGTAAATCCGAAACTTCATCCAAGAGATATGTATCCCATCCAGAAATCTTTGAGGTTAGTCAGAGCTCTGCTGGGCTTTAGTGGAATATTTTTTCGAGAGCAATGCTTGCAGAGGCATCAATAAGGTTCGAGATTTGCCAGCGTCAGGAATTGTCTATATCAACCGCATCAAGCCAATGTCGGATGAGTTCAGAGGTAGGTGCGGAAAGCTAATTTATGAAGAAATAGGAAATATGACTTCAAATGGCTCTGTAGTGTTTATCAAGGTCACCACTAGGAAATCCTACATATCTGATGAGTACGCAGTTAAATTAACACATTTATTCCCATGGGTGGAACGTTTCCGGACATTGTGATGATTTGAACGAGGATAGTGATTATTTCAGCAATAATCTGTAGGGAAATGTATTTTGTAAAAAGTGCAAACAGGCAGAAAACAAGGGCAAATGATGGAGGAGGATGCAGTGCACCTCTTGCCACAGCGCCACACTCACCCTTACAGAAGAAGAAACAGAAAAGAAGCATGAGTATGATGAAATCCCGTACAACTGTTATTTATGAGGTTTTTGTTTATTGTTTTCAATTTATTTATCTTATGTATTTGTTTTATATTATTTTTATTTGCTCAAGACTCTGAGACTGCTTAAGACCATCATACGTATAGCAGCAGTGTCAGAAAGACTTCTTCCTCCAACAAGATTTGAAGTGAAGGGCAATTTATACTGGATGCGTGCGACTGACGCGCGTGCGTCTATATGATAAAGAATCGGGGCTAGTCGCATCGCAGTCGCAGTCCAGTCGCACGCGTTTACGGCCTCGCGACTGCGGCGCGTTCTTTTCAGAGAATTTCATGCCGCGTTGACCTGTCCTCGTAGAAAATCTTCCGCGAATGGATGCATGCGTCTGAAAGTCGCACGCAAGTCGCATTTAGTATAAATTGCCCTTGATTCGCTACAAAAATTCCATAATTGAGATTACCATTATCCAGCACGAAAGGCTGGTATCCCACATTCTCACGGATGCCCATCTGTAACCTTCTTCGGAATGAGCGCCCCCAAAAACAGATTTTGCGGCTGAAGGACAGGTTAGTGAGGGAAAAGATAAGAAGAAGATGTACGGATGAAAGCAGCAACTAAGTTTGACTCGAATAGTAGGTGTAAGGATCGAGTCAGGTCTCTTCTAATCATTATAAACATAATCTGATCTTTCAACCATACAGATACATGGACGATATCCTTATCATTCATAATATGAAAGAAACGGAAGTACATAATATCCTTAATAATACTTACAATAATATACTTAAATTGGACACTACACATCATACCCCTTATGAATGCAATTTCTTGGATTTACATATTAGGATTATTAATGATAGAATTGTAACTAAACAGTATAATAAGACAGATTACTTTACTTTTAAAGTTAACAGATTCTGCCATGGTACCTCTTACGTTAGTGACAATATTAAAATAGCTATCATTTATACAGAAGTTATCAGGATCTCTCGTACCTGTACTTTCTATATAGACTTCGAAGAACGACTTATTAACCTTTTACGACTTCTACTAGACTTGAATTACGACATTACCCTTATTGAAAAGGCCATTTTCAAATGTCTATTCAACAACAAATTCATTTTTTATAAATACTCTGAGCTACATAAAATAACTAATATCAGGAGGTTTGCAAAAAAGATCACTCGAACATTGATCATAGATCATTAACATGTATCGGCCAATCATGTCCTTAGAGCCCCCGCCCATATTATCGGTATAAAAGCCCTCCTCCTAGCATTTTACACACAACCTGTCCCGTAAATCTTCTAGGATTTTCTCATAGATTGCCACTCCTCCCTACTGAAGAGCCTCGGGAGTGGCTTTAGGGTAATTTGTCCGTATAGGGATAGAGGCGAAACGGCTCACTGAAAATCTCATCTATTCTATCTCTTCAATTTCACTATTCAATCTATTACCCCCACTCTCGGAAATTGCCCGCGTATTCCAAGTGTACTGCCGTCCCGTCTTGATCCTAGAGTTTCTCAGAAAAAAATATGAGTACCGTTCAAACAGTTTGAAAACTGATCTTGAGCGTGTTGTACCCTTGTATGACTTCTGCTGGATTAGGTATTGACATAGGGTTCAGGAAAGATCAAAATATTTTCATCTGGATGGATCAAAATTTCTAAAGTTGTTCTCTACTCGGTCTTTTACCATTCAATAGGGCCTTTCCCTACCGCTTTTGAAGTTAAACCTTCGAACAACTTCCTTCAGGAGCTGCAGCGCGGGCCGACAACACATTCGTGAAAGAAAATGCGCCGGCACCACTCAGGGAACTCGCTGTCGAGCCTCAGAAGGTACACAAAATGAAAAAAAAATCATTCGTCAACTCTAAAAAGGACGCGTTACGCATGCGTATCGCACCTATCGCAAGGAAGCCCATTGCCAGGGAGGCTATGATTTTTTTCAGAGTGCAGAGACCGACTATACAGCATACGACGACTCTCATCCCAAGGAGAATGCAGCAACAACGGCTATGGCGTCGAATAACAGAGGCGTAGCTCAGGTTATGGATTCAGAAGCGGTTCTGTCGACTACTTCTGCTACGACTTTGACGCGGGAATTGGTGACAGAGTTTCCAACAATGCCGCCGATGCTTCGGACCACTACAAAGGAAATGGAGTTTTCCTCGAGCAAGCCTGAGAAGAACGTGCTTGTGAGTTTACTTATCTGTCCTTTGGCTTTGATAAATTCATGGTTGTTTTATCCTTGAAATTTGGGCCGTAGTTATGCTTCTTAAATGTGGAGGATTTTGAAATAGGCTTTCAATAGTACTACCTTTCAGAAAATAGCCATTTCGAAGAAGACAAAGAATGTGGAACCACCCAAGGAGTACGACTTGTCCAGAGAAGCTCAAGTCGATCTCGAACGGCTGATCTCACAAATCAAAGAACAAGAAAAGGTACGAAAGATTCCAGCAAAGCTCAAAAATCAGTACACAAGCGTTATTACCAACTTTAGGTCGATCTTATCAACGAACACCCTGGCGTTCAAACTATCGACATGCCAAGGGTGAGTTTTTAGAGGAAAAAACTACTCAGAAATTGAACCCGAGTAAGGACATTTCAACCAAGTTTAGGCAGCAATGTTTACTGAGCGGACTCGCCATGGAAGCCCCAGCGCCAAGTTGGTCTCACTGAGTCGTACTGCTCGTATCCACACAGGTAGAGTCTTGCTATAGCCTGTAGAATTCCGAGATAGTAGTAGATCCTTTCGAACAAAATGAAAATTCTGTACAAAATCTAGAAAAAAACCTCGGAAATAAATAAATACATACATAGATAAATAAATGGATCAAACAAGTGAATATGGGTAGGATTCGCCTTGCGTCTGGCCACCACTGTTTCTACTGGGCTTCCCACAGGATTTCGATGTCCTCTGGCGGGATTTATGAACGTTCCCGCGGAAAATCTGAGCTTCCACTGACGTAGAATGGACGAGTTTTTCGACCAGAGAGTGATATATCTGGCCTTTTCTGTCACTACTTGTCATCACTGAGATAAGTCACTTTGATGGAGTTTACTAAGCTTTCGCTAAGACAACTCGTCCGATATGAAAGGACGGGTAGGTAAGAAACTACCCGAGAACGTTCATGAATATTTGTTCGTTTTGGACGTGAATTTGAAAGAGGTTTTCACTGGAGTTGTAAGCTCATATCATACAAAGGGGTTACCAGTGTGCCTTTCCTAGCTTCAATAAGTTGACGGAACCAGCTACCACCAGTAAGAAAAAGAAGGTCGAACAAAAAAAATTAAATGGTATGAATGCTACTCGTAGAAATATAATGTGTGTCGATTGAAGCGCGTTTTTTGCGCACTAGGAAAGCACGCTGCGCAACCGCGCCACACGAGTTCTCGCCGCGATGGTAAACTATAGAATTTACTCGATATTTAGTTTGCTATCTTGATACTTAACATCAAATAGGTTGAAGCACTGTTTTAAAAAAACGTTAATTTGCCATTAGGGAGGGAATGCGGTGCACGAGCAAACACGGTCGCGCTGCGTGGTTCCCAACTCTGCAAAAACGCTCTTCCATCGATAATCACTGTAACTAATTTGAACAGAAAGTGAGTGTGGTAATAAGGGTCTTTGAATCAAGACATTGCGAAGATAGCGGGCAAGGCTAGTTTAAACCTATGTATTTATTACTTTTTATTACTCCTCCCTATTGAAGAGCCTAGGAAGTGGGTTTAGGTCAGTTTTGTCCGTGTAGGGCTAGAGATGAAACAGCTCACTGGTAATCTCACTTAATCTATCTCTTTATTCTCACTATTCAATCTATTACTTGGATATATTTTTCCAATATGTTTCGGGTGTTATTCCTCTGATTCTGAACCTATCTGGCTCAGTAGAAATATCCAGAACCGCTCTTTCTGGATACAGTTCGTTTCACTCACTATTCCCAGAAGTAAAGAGATCAGGAGAGGGGGGGGGGTGCAAAAATGGGTGGGCAAAATTTGAAAAACTATTCTCTGAAAAGACTGGAGTATTCATGTCAACCTATTATATTTTAAATAACCTTTTTGTTTTCTGAAGATTTAACTTTTTATCTTTTTCTTAATAAAGACTTCTAGCGTTCAAGTACCAATTAACACAGAATTCCGCCCGTTAGGAGCTAGCTCTTTCCGATGAAAACTCGACTTTTCTCTCGACCCCCTTCGATAACACGGAGCTTGTTTAGCTGAAAACAGCAGAGCCGTATCTCATTGGAGAGGGACATTATGCCGACTACAAATAGGCAACATTTTCTAGATCCCCATTCAGTGTTGCACTAAAGTACTATGCACTAAAAAGCAAATCGAGCCAGTGCCAGCATTCAGAGAATTCTTTTGGTGATTACCTCGTACTTTAACGATGTTTGCGAATCAGCGACTACGCAAAGTACTGCTAAAGATCAGAAATTACCAGTGACTAGGAGGCGCAAGTACGTAGGTTCAGTCAACGAGTGATGCTGGAAAAGAGGAGACATCTGTCACGATCTTGGGGTGATTTGTTATGATTATTATCTGGAGTTATGTTCCGTGTTCCATAAGGTGGTACTTCTCCTCGAGTACTCTTCAGAAAACAATCCGTGACCAACGACACTGTCTGATGTTGACAGTGGAAATTGCTTCCTTATTTGTGACTATGAAGAATCTTACTCATGTCATTCGCCTTCTTATGGTGCAGGAGCGCATGATATCTTGAGATCTACGGCGTTTTATTCATGCAATGTGTGGGTGAAGTGTGATGCTATCAATCTTGAAGAAATGTAAAACCTTTGCATGAAAGATGCATGGGGCCTGCAACGCGGAGACAAAGGAAAGAGAGAAAATCCATAACTGAAGGACAAAAAAACTAAGGTTGGCCATATTTCTCCTCAATATACAGAAATTCTTCTTTTTTTTTTTTGAAAAAGTCCATGAACGTCTCAGCCTTCTTTTGAGTCGGTGATAGGAATCGGTAAAAAGGATATTTCCAAGTCATTTTCTCTGGTTCAAAACCGAGCCCGGCGAAGAAGTTATTTTCATAGCAATTCTCGCCGTTGGTTTTCCATATACTTTTTTGCTTAATGTTGGTAATCTGATAGAGCAGAGTCCATATGCATGGATAATTCGCTTCTTGTCGTCATACTTATATCCGCGCGGAGAGCAACAGAAATGGCTTTTCAAAAATCAAAAAAGAAACAACTAGCCTTCCTACCTCTAGTCCTTATATTTGCGGTCATTTTGAATAACGAGTGCCAAGAGTCAAACACTAAATTTCCATATAAGCCTTTGTGAAAAATGGTTTAGCACTATGTACCACTCTGCCTGCATCCTAGGTGCATGAGGCTATGAACTCCTTCTTAACCGAGGCAAGAATGTTGGTGACAACCTTGAAATGATTTTTGTGTGATGAGAGAGAGGTCTTTCCCCAAAATACCTGAAAGAGCCGCAGTGTTCCAACAATGATGAGAATCCTAATCCGAATCCAAATCCGGACACTCAGTTGTGGGAGATAATTTGGATGCTCCGATGAAATATGAAAAGAACAGTTCAATATAACAGGTTAAATCCAATCAGACAACTATCGTAGCTCTATGTAGCCATATTTGGCAGCATCAGATTTCTTCTCTTTTATTGTCGATACATTTTCTTATGGATCAGAGAAATTTAGAAGCTACGTATACAGGGTGGTCCACATGAAGTGTGACGGGCTACAGAAATCCATTCTCTTGGAGGATGCGGTGATCCCTTGGGCCAAAGAAAAGGCTGATGACATTGGATAGACCTTGTAACAAAATTGGATACCAACCCACAGGGCAATAAAGACAGTGGAGTGGGACCAAACTTCCGGGTTTTTGAACAAAGGATATTTGGTCATCAAACTTGCCCAATATCAATCTTCCAGAATTCGCTAACTGGCCTATCTTGGAGCGAAAAGTCTGCCCTCTTGAATAGAAGTTACTGAACAGGGCATGGAACGAAAATGGTCACCAGAAATATGTGTATAGTTGCACGCATCCTCAAAAATTTCGGCAAGAGATTGGATGTTTGCACTGAAGGTGGTCAATCTGAATTTGACGTGATAAATCTTATGTAGAATTACTATGTCCATTGAAAAAAGTGAATATCCCTCATTCGAATTGACTGGTGCCAAGTTGTGGATAGTTGTTTCCGTCATATTTCATATGGACCACCCTGTATTGGAACAATATATTCAGTCCTTTGCAAACATTCAACATCATTTTTTTGGTGTTAACTTACATCAGGTCGGCATATTGTACTTCTAAGGGCTCTGAATCACTTGGAATAATTGAAATCTGCCGTGTATTTTCTAATGAACAACGCTTTCAGGACAAATAACCAGGAAGCCCAGCAAAGCCAAGCTGGTCCAGTTGAGGAAGAAGAAATCCTTCGGCAGAGTGGGAATTTCCAAGCGGCGAGGACCCGACTTCGATCCTTGGGAGCGCATGGGACAGTAGTGATATAATGTTTAAGTAATAGTCATTTTCATGAGACAAGACTATTCGACAGAGCATACACGTATTTATTCGTATATTAAATAGAATAACAACCAAATATAGAATATTATATCATACATATTCCTTGCCCATGGTGTCTTTTTGCGTTTGCGACGTGTAGTACTGCTCGTTGGTCACCTGTTGGTCATGCCTTGACCTGCCGAAAAGGGCTCTGCAATCGATTGTTCGTTGAGATGATCTATGTGCCAGTGCAATATTTGTATATTTTAATAAAGTTCATAATCTAATGAGTAAATCTCACCTCTTGATCAACATTCGAAACTCTCGCATTCGAAGGTAACAGAGGGGTTGAAGAAGTGAGTGAAGGGATATGCAAAGGTAGCATATGTACTTGAGGTACACGAGATCTCGACGGCGAAATCCATTCGAGTTTCTGGAAGATAGGAAAACTTAAAGCGATTGAAAATTTCGCTTGAGTAGTACTTTATATTCTATTTACTGCGCTTTATTATAGTAAATCACGATGGTGCTGAGCATAATCCAGAGATTGTCCCCCCCCCCCCCCCCCCCCC